>CANYCX011613905.1:0-23157 GCA_948193385.1 Breynia disticha f. nivosa | reverse complement strand
TGAACATTCTGAAAAACAACGAAAACACGCATGATTTAATTCATTTAAATTTTCCCTTGGGTTCGATAAATTGGGTCGTAAAAATACTTCCCTTATTACTTGATTGCGTACACTTGCGCATATAAAGACGTCACTTACAATCTGGACGCATCAGATGCTCTAAGTGACATATTAAGTAACAAATCTTTATTTAGTTTGTTGATAGTTTTGGTACACGTTTGTAAATTGCTTCTCTAATCAAATAAATAACTTTAAGGACACCCTGCATAGGTCAATTCATTGACTGTAATAAACAATACAAATATCCTACACAAACCGACAAACTCGGGATACATGCAATTTATTCAAATAAGATTATTCTATTCCGTTAATGATAATAATATCAACTTATCATTTGCACTAGAAGACGTGATCACGAATTTAAGAATATAATTGACAAATAACTACCGTGCTAACTAATTCAAATTACCATTATTAAATTAATCAACAAAATAATAAATAATATAACAAAAATAAAATAAATATATAAATAAAAAATGAGACGGTAAAAAATAATGTCTCACAATTATACTAGAGTTTGATATCAATAAACCTTGACTAAAGTTATCAATAATATATAGATGTTTAATAGAAAAAATAAGATCATGCATGGAACTATAAGACTTAAAACTAAGTATATATATAATAAACTTAAGTTAAATCATAATTAAGAATGTATTAAAATGTCTATAAACAAGATTGAGATTCTTTTTTTTTACACATTTTACTTTTTTTTTACACAATATATTGATCTGCCCTCATCATAAAATGAATATGTCCTCAACTCAAAAACATCTATTTTGAATACATGATAACATAAAAATATGTAATTAATCAAATAAATACAAAATAACAAAGAAATGATAAAAATGCATGAATGAAAACTCACCATAAAAAAATTAAAATAGAAACTTATGGCTAGCAAATTTTAATATAAGTCTCTTTAAGTAGAGGACTCATTGAATATCCTTTTAATTTAATTGAAAATGTATAGATTACGTAAAATTAAATATATTTATTAATGAACAAATTAAATGCTTAGATTTATTTTCATTGTATCTAACGATGATAATTCATAACAGAGTGAATTTTCATACGAGTTTCGACTCATTCAGTCAACATGTGACTAAACTAACCAAAATTTCTATTGAATATTCCAAGAGAGGGGCTTCCCTCTTTCATCCACTCCCCCGAACTCCGGCTTTATACTTAGGACCCATTTGTTTATCGAAAATATTTTCCGAATTTTTCAATATTTGATACGATTAGAAAATAAGTCATTGGAAAATAAGTTAAAAATTGATAGAAAAAATAAGATTCTTTTTTCAACTATTTAAAGAAAAATATTCTCTCATTTAACCACTAGAAAATATTTTTCAATTTGTCTTATCACACTAAGGCTAAACGTGTATGTTCTCTCCCATTGTCATAATTGCAGAAAATAATTGTATTAATGAATGCATTTCTACTTTTTAGATTTTTAAAAAATTTCATTTAATAAAAATACTTATTAACATAGATGATTGAAATGATAAAAAAAACATAGATGATTGAAAATAAAAAATTAATTAAAAAAATACTTATTCTATAAAAATACTAATTAATACTTATTAACAAATAAATATGAATGGTTGAAAATAAAAAATTAATTAATAAAAAATAAGAAAATCAATTTTTTAACATGTTAGCCATAATAATATATTTTAAATTTAAAATAAAAAGTGTTAAAAAAATATTTTTTTTGGTCAAAATAAACATAAAAAAATATTTTATGTATCATTCTTCATGTAATTGTCAAATAAGAAAAGACAAAATTTAGGAAAATAAGATTCAGAAATTAATTTTTGATGTATGAATATTTTCCAAAAGAATTCATTTTCTGTTTTAAAAAAGGGAACTTAGAGATCTCCTGAATTTTGTCATATTCCCCTGATTGCAGATTTTTTTTTAGAATAAAGTTTGAAATTTGTCTAACACAATGGAACGTTTCACATTTATTTTTCCACAATTTTTTATATTTCTTATACTGCAAATATCAGAACTCAGAAGTGCACAATCTAAGTAAGCTGGAAATATGAGGTAACAGCTTGGAATAAAATGGTGATTATCAGTGGCAAAAAGGATAAACACAAGAAAGCATCCCAAGACATTTTTAGTTCCGATAACAAGAAGAAGAACTAGAAAATTTGACAAAATCACAATTGCATTAAAAAAAGACATGGTTGATGTAGTTCACATCAGCTTAGTTCTGAAATGAAATTTGACGAAAAACAAAAATTGGAAGTGAGCTACTTATTGCGACGACATCTGAAACACTAAATCACTCTTGCTCGTGATATTCAAGCTTTATTTCTCTCAGGAATTTAAACTTAATCTTCTCAGTTCTTTCCAAGAATTCCATTCCTGTGGTACATGGAATTCCCTTGGAATTTCGGCTTCTTCTCATTAGTCAGCGATGGATTTGAAGAAGAGAAGTATCCATAAACAGTTCCAGGAAGTACGTTGTATATAACAAGTGGACTCCTGACGACATGAACGCCATCTCTCCATGTAATTGATCCTGAAACAATCTTATGCTGCCAGATGTACGGCCCTTTAACAGTCACAGTGAATGCTTGTTTCTCTCCGATTGCAGAGAATGTCAGGACAGGAGGTTGTACTGTGACACTAACAAATCCAGGTATGAATCCTGGCATGATTGTTGGGATGACCACGCTGACGTTATAGGCGGAAGATGCAGAACCCACATTGGTGACAGTTCTTGTAAAAACTGCACTAATCTCTTGACCATCTTCAACTGCAAGTGAAAATGTTGGGTAGTTCAAGTCCCAGGCTCTTCCAAGTTGTGTGCTGTTGCAAACACTGCTGTTATCACCAGTGATCAATCTAAGTGTGGAGGAGTTGTAGCCTTGCTTGCAGAGGAAGCTGATGTAGTCTGGTTCTGTTGCATCATAAACTAGACCAGGGTCAATTGCTTGAGCTGGATTGATGTGTCCAGACCCGTAAGCGAATTCCAAATCGTCGTGTTTCTTTGAATCAATGACATAAGCTGTTGACAAAGAGAAATTGCAGTACATTAGTATCGGAAACGTACTAAGCATACTTGGAACTTGGAACCTATCAGAGGTTTATCGATTTTAGGAAAAAAACAATGACTTAATATGATCATTTTACCGGTGGTCATCAGGGCAGATTTGACGGCAGCAGGGGACCAGTCGGGGTGAGCAGCCTTGACGTAGGCTGCGGCACCACTAGCATGCGGGCAAGACATGGAAGTTCCAGAGATAATGTTGAATTTAACACTCCTTTTATCATCCCAATAGATGGAAGGTGGCGCAACAGGAGACCAGGCGGCAAGAATGTCCACACCAGGAGCAGTGATATCAGGCTGTGCTTCAATCATGTCCAAACATTAATGCACCTTTCATTGAACAAAAGTCACAAGCAGCGCTACAATTTAAAAACTTCCGAAGAATTTTATTACCTTGAGGATATCTGGAGTGATAGCATTAGGTCCTCTAGAAGAGAACGATACAACATAGGGAGCTGCAACATCATTCCAAGTCTCTCCATAAAGAATAGTAGCAGTAGGATAGCTGAAAGGAATGCTTATTCAGATTAGCAAAAATGAAAAAGTAACTAGGAAAGCATTTTAAAATTGTGGGAGATTTTATTACTCTGCTGATCTGATGTAGTCTAAGATCTTTAGGCCATCTTCTGTGCTGATTTGTGTTGCTGGTAAGGGATAGTTGAAAGCAAAATCTGTAATGGTAGAATCAGCCATAATGGTACCGATGCCATTCGCATAGAGAATGCCAGAACCGTCCCATAACGTATCACAGAGAACAATTTTTCCCGATACTTTGTATGAATTCATGGCACCAGGTAAGCAGTATCTTGAAATTCCCGAGTCAGCACCGGCAGAGTAGTTTGCTGCATCTCCTCCCCAGATCAAAGGGTATGTGTTCCCAATGAGTGCGAAGCTATTGATGGAAAGTCCCTTTATTCAATCATAAAACACAGAAAGTAAGATAGCGAACTGTGTCAGTGAAATAATTAATAAAATCGTACTATTAACTCACTGTGAAGACTTGTCCATTCCCAAGAACAACTTGTGCAACGAATTTCCTGTCAATGGTGCTGGCAGCTACTGTCAGAGTCCATGGAGCAGTGTTGCAGGCAGTATATGGATAGGGTCCAGAATTTCCTGCAGAATTTGAGGTGAGTATACCATGTCTCATGGCATGGTATGATCCAATTGCAATTGGATCTTCCAAGTATGGAAATGCCCAGGGAGCACCAAGGGACACAGATATTATATCGACACCATCTGCAATAGCATCATCGAATGCTGCAAGAATATCTGCAGTGGAACAACCATAATACCAGCAAACTTTGTACACTGCAATCCTTGCTCCAGGAACTCCACCTCGTGCAGTTCCATTGGCGAGTCCAAAGTAGCTAGCTCCTTGCACCTCGTTGCCTGCTGCCGTTGAAGCAGTATGTGTTCCGTGTCCTTCAGAGTCTCTTGGAGATATGATGTCAGAAGGGTCATAATAACCATCGCTATTGTAGTACCTTGCACCGATAATCTTGCTGCAGGTTCAGAATTCATGTCATTACTTGCACAAACAGCTTGATGTTTATAACAATCTGCAGAAGATGGATAAATGGCACGTACTTATTACAGGTGAAGTTGGCACTGCATGTTCCATTCCATTTAGCTGGTGGAGGACTCATTCCTACATCATTAAAACTTTCAGATTCTGGCCAGACTCCTGTATCAATAAGACCAATTACGACGTCTCCTTCTAATCCAACTCCAACTTTATCCTGAGAGAAACCCATGAAATCCCACGACCTTGTGGTGTGAAGCTTAAGGATGTGGTTCGGAATCACAGAAACGACACCATCCATGTCTGCACCAAAGTTTGATTATCTTTAGTACCTAACAAGGTAATAAAATGCCATAACTCTTCAAAATCATATGTGTGTACCTGCGATCCTTGCAGCTTCTTCATCAGACAACTTAGCCGCAAATCCATTGAAGCTCCTTCCATAACTATGGACCAGTGAATCTTTGGCCAAGGACGTGCTGCATGTAAACGATAACATAATGTCAAGTACGAAATTGTTTTGCAGCATAGTCAGTTCTGAATTTCGATAATAAACGAACCTTCCGAGTACATTTTCAAGCATGGAATGGTGCAACATTTTAGCAGAAAAATCTCCCTCTGGCTTATCTCCCATGTACACAACATGAACCTACACATCACGAAATACAACATCAGAAAATGGCAGAAAAATCGATTCCTGAACCATAATATAAAGCTAAAAAAAAAACTATAGTGCCTTTCTGTCGTCTGCATGGCAATGGAAGAGGAATGCTGCAAGCAACAAAGGGCAGAGGAAAGAAACCAGCCTTGATATAGCCATTGAAGATGAAATCTAAATTTGAACGCTGAACTGGTGCTGTAAGTTGATGACTGAGATGATACTTATATACTGGCAAGAGCTACACTTGTAATCACCGATGTTGGACAATGCCGGCAGCATTGATCACTAAATGGATTTTGTGATTGTCGAAACTGAAATGAAATGGTGAAGAAGGTCAGTTGCTAGCTATCAGAGTTGGAGTCATAGTTAAGGTCGTCCCATATTTTAATAATTTGACTCTGGCGATTCTCAACGCCTTGGAGAAGTCACACAGTATTGGACAACTGGATTTCGTCGTCAATGTGGAGATGGCCTTGTCGAAATTTGGCTTCTAGGTGGCCGGAGAATTATTTATCGTTCATCTTTCTGGTATCTGGGCTTCATTTGTTTGACGGAAAACGATTTTTCCATGAAAATATTTTAGTTAGAAATATTATTCCGTTAATTTTTAAATTATAATTTTATTGAATTTATTTTTTGTTGATATCAAATATAAGAAAATCAAAAAAATATTTAATAATCAAATATTAAATCTTCGAAAGAATTGAATTTTAAGGATATTAAAAGAGAACAAATGTATTGATAGTGTAAGATTATCGAGTTACTTTCACTTGAATTTTAATGTTTTTGTTCTTTTAAAAAAGAAATTATATTATTAGAGATCGCTCTGCCGCATATATAAATTTGATAAGTTCATTAGCTTTAATCGATAAAAGTGGGTATGAAGGATCAGAGAGGCTAATATTTGAAAGTTGGAGGACTCGGCAGAAAAAACACCAAATTTCAAAGATCTCAAAGAAAAGAATTTTTCTTACTTGCATTCACGTTTTATAAGAGTTAGTTTGTATATTTTAAAAAATACAATTCTTTTATTTTTGTTTTAGTAAAATGTATATGTTATACATTTTTTTATAAAAATATCCAGTTATGATTTTATTTATTAGATTTATGCCTAATTAAATCTTTTATTATATGAAAAGGGTATTTTTGGTAGTTACATATAAAATTTCAGTCCTTACTTTACGTAATTTGGCTCTTTTGAAATTGACATTTCATTCACATCTCTTCTTTCCCTGTCCCCTTTACGCCAACAATCTCGAATCTCAATAATCCATCTCTTTATCTTCTGTCACGCCATCAACATTCTCCTTAAGATTCTCCAAAACAAAACTCACTCTCTCTGTTACCTAATAACTTAAACAAAGTCTCAGCGTTGGAAAAAAAAAACACAATGTTGGGAGGAATTGCTTGTGGCTGTTTATTTGAAGAAAGAAAAGCTTTTCGCAGAAATCACTCACATTTAATAACCTTATTTGTTTTTGTTTAATTTGTTTTAGTTAGGGTTTTGATGATTTTTGCGAGAGTTTGAATATTTTTGTTTGGTTTGGAATTGAGAGTTAGTTTTGTTGTAATTTTGTTAGAGCTGCATGAGTATTTTCAGTCTTTCGTTGTTTAATTCCAATTTATTTTATTTTGAACTAAATTGTACTTTGTTGATCTTTTTGAGCTAATTTATTTTTTATTTTAAAATTTGTTTTAGCTAATCAAATGTGTACATTTTAAACTTTTTTTAACTAATCAGTGCATGTTGTTAACATTTTTCCAACTGTTTTCAACTTTTTCTTTTTTGTCTAACTGATTAAATTTGTACTTTTTTTGACTTTATGCAGGATAATGAATATGTGTTTTCGGTGAAAAGCACTTTTTTGGACATATTATCCAAGATGCAAGGTTGAATATAATTAATCAAAATTAGACATAATTGATCTAATTTGAACATTTCTTAAAAGAACATGTCTATGAATGAAATTTTTAAGACAAACGAACATTATTGATCATTTTATTAACATTTTTTAAACTAATACAAACTAAATTGAATTTGTAATAAATGATATAAAAACAAATTAAAATGAAAAAAAATAAAAAATAACATTATTTATTTCAAACTCGTGAACTTTTTTAAACTTAGTTTGAACAAATTAAGTTAAAAGATGAATAAAATAAGGGAAAAGAGCAAAATAAATAAAAGAATAAGAACGTAAAATAAGTAGAATTAAAAAATTAGAGAAAAAACATAGAATTAAAAAATTTGCAGAATAAGAGATAAAAAAGAAGAAAGAAAAGATTAGAGAGAAAATAAATATTAGATTCTTCTATAATTTCTCATTTTATCCTTACTAATAAATCTGGGCATTAAGTTAATCATAATAAAAAATGTGTGCATATTTTAAAAAAGTTTATAATGTACACATTTTTGTAAAAGTCAAACTATAATGTTGTAAAAGTATAACAAACCCGTATTATAAGCACTGGATTTACAATTAAGGATGTTGAATATTTTTTTTATTTTTTATATAAAGTTAAAATTATGATAATTCTTTTATTCAATTAATTTGAAAATATTTTCATTTATAAATATTTTAAAACAGAACAAAAAATATTTCCTCGAATTTTAAATGTTGAATTGAAAATTATTTTTATAATTTTTTTCTTTAAAATTAGAAAAAAAAAATCAATTTTCATTGGTACTTGAAATTTTAGTAATTGAAGTGTTCATGATTCAAGTAATGTATAACAATTGACATTAAATAGTTTATTATTAAGACGAAAAAAAAATAACAATTACATAACACTTAGCTGCATATTAAACTATTTGCTTTTGAATACAAACTTACCACAAATTTGCTCTTACTCCAACATTAACAAGAACAGATTAAAGAAAACATAAGAGATTAATCTCTGCATCTGCATGGAAAACAAGATTTCAGTCTGACATCAGTGGCCGTTGGCGATCGAGCCATTTGCGCAGGCGCCATCGACGGGCTTCTTCGCGTAGAATCTTCGGTACATGGAGTCGACTTCCGTGAGGTAATATGTCCCTGGTGTCAGAAGACTGCAATCCTTGCTTGTTACGAATTCCTTGGCGCCATATCTGTGCTCCATCAGTTTCAGGGTCTCAACAAACTTCTCCGGGGAAATCTGCATTGGAATTGCGAGATTTCAGTAAAATGTGCATTTGGTGTAACTGCACGGTATAACTAATTTCACATTCTTGGTATTACATCAGATAAGTTCCTTGAATGTTTCTGATTTTGAGGCAATGATGCAGTTTTTCAGGGGCATGCTATCCAACACATTCCTAAAATTCATTTCATTATGGGAAAGAAGATCAAAATTACCTCATGTCTTGACTTCAATTTTCCATCAACATTCATCACTGTTGCAATGCTTGACAGGCTAAAAGGATGTAGGCCTTCATTTAAGCGCAACGAGAACATTGAAGCTGTCAACCCGCTGCCGTAAGAGAACAGAATAACTCTCTTGCCAGCCTACAATCAAATGAAAAAGATCTATGTGAGCACTAAAACATGACAAGACGAGGCATCTTAAAGAATTTGAACATACCATCTAGACAATGATTCTCAATTAAAAGGATTGAAACCTTCCTCCCTAGAAAAAGGTAAAAAAAATTACATCTAAACAAAAAGAAGGTCAAAATAATTACCAATTCAGTGTTCCTGTTGTGAAGAAGGGAAGCAAATGCTGCATATATAGAGGCAGTGTACATGTTGCCAACTTGCTTCGGTATTAAAGTGGTTGGCTGCACCTTTGCATCGTAAAGAGGCTTAGCTACCTGCTGAGATATCTGCAGGTGTGTACCACAAATGATCATTCGGCAAGATGGTCAAATTCATAGTTAGCAGAGTTGTGACAGAAGAAAAATGTACAGAAATTTTCAAGGTTCAATATCTAGAAAATTATTGAGGTTTGGGTTTGCAAGTATTCAGAAACACATATTCTTGCACTGCAGATATTTCCATTTTACTAGAAACTCGCAGAGATTAAACTGCAGGAAAAAAAACAGAAGTTTTTCTAACATGCAAACCTTCTCAAGATCTCGGTTTTGATAGCTTTCATCGCCAGATAGAGCGACAAATGGTGCCAGCTTTTCCTTGCCAGCCTCATCTACGGAACTGCAAATAATAGCACAAAAACAGAGTTAACTACACATACATTACTTCTAAAATGGCTGAAAATATTAGCAGAGGAATAAAAGATAAACCTGGAATTTCTAACAACATCGTTGAAAACCAGCCGAGCAAAACTTTTTTGTACAAGCTGTAGTAATTTGAAGAATAAGAGTTAAATAGATCTGTGAAGAAAAATTTCTCTGAATATAAAAAAAAATTGATGTGATGAACCGATCTGTAGTAATTCAAGGACGAGAAATAGAAACCTTGTTATAAGGAGAATGGAATACAAAATAGTCAGCATCTGAAATTGCGAATTGCTTGCCTTCAAATTTTTCATACCTAAAGAGTGGAAGAGAACAATTAATTGACATCAGAAGCTAAGGGTACAGCAACTAAAAAAGTTGCTTATGTAAATAGAAATGGTTCTGGATTTCCAGTACTTTTAAATGGCCTTACTTTGAGCAGAAATGTTTGTAGCAAGAATCAAGAGCCATGAGGTAGCATGTTTGAGAGAGCTTGCCATCCACAACCTAAAAGACCATTTTACATCAGGTAGGAAAATTTACGAGCACAATAAATCCCAAAATCTCTCATAAATGATGTCACAGAAGTACATATCATCTTGCTGGAGCAATAAAATTAAGACCTGGAGGTCAAATAAGGAAATTGAAAAGCTTACCGGATATTCACTGGCAAGGTTAGGCTTGTAAAAATCATAAGCATGAGACATGTGACTTCCCCTGAACTTGCTTTCAAAAGCAATGGGTGCATCGGGACCTATTAGCATAGCAATAGCAGCCGCTCCTCCAGTTGGACGAGCTGGTCCTTCAGCATACACCTGCGGAAAAGACAATGCAACGGTAAAAAAAACAAACAGAGCACTTCAGTATGAAAGATTTCTCTTCTGCAAATCAAAACACAATCACAATTATGGCTTCAAGAGCACAAACAAGTAAGTTTCAATAAGAGAAGAATCTGATCGTACCGCACTGTCAGTGCACACGACAAGTCCATAGCGTCCATCCCATGAACTACTCTCAACCCAGTTGACACAATTGAATAAAGCAGCAGTCCCACCATAGCATGCATTGCTCGAATCAACACCTTCGATATCAGTGTTTCCACATTTCTGCTTTTCCAAGATGAGTCATAGCAGCAAATAAATAAGAAATACTTATCAAACAAACTCATAAAGTCATAAACTTAAAAAAATTGTATCAAATCTACGCGATTTTGTGCTGACAATACTTTGAATAAATGATCTTCACAAGTAATGCCCTCGATCATATCAAAACTAGAGGATGCAAGAAATATTCTGATTAAGAATCGAAGCCAAAAAGATTGAAAAGGAACAATTTTGACAAAGAATACCTCAAAGATTTGCATCAAGAAAGTCTTGATGGACTTGCTCTTGTCAATCACAGTCTCACTACCAACTTCTAACCGACCAATTTGCTTTGGATCAACATTATACTTCTCAAGAAGTGTAGTAACAACGGTCAAACTGTCAGAAACAAAATCCACAAAAGCATAAAATCAGAAAAAATTATATCCCATAAAAAAACCCAAACACTAATGCAAAGATCTTCTGCAAAATGTCTAACCTCATTGAAATAACATCTTCAACATCAGCACAAAATGCCATGCAATCTTGCCCAAGTCCAATGGTATATTTCCCTTTACTAGCACCATCATGAGCTTCCAATGCTTCCTATTTCACCAAAACATTGAAGAAAAAACAGAATAATAATTAATAAAGTCAACTATCACATTATTTGATCTTGGAGGAATTAACCCAACAAAAAAAATACACAACTGAACTATTCAATAACTTGCAATCATTTTCACCACCATAATAAACCATCCTCATTAATAACCCAAGAAAACAATAAAGCTCGATTCTTTACTCATTTCCCATCCATAATATAAAAAAAAACAGCTTAAACCTTTTAAAAAAAACAAACTTCTAATAAAAAAACAAAGATTAAAAACAAAATCTCTCTTCAAGAAAAATGTTTATTACAGACCTGTTGAACACATGTGGGGGGAAAGTAGATATCAAGAGCAAGAATTCCCACATTCTTCACCATTTTGTTTAGGAAAAAAAACCCCACAAAGAAAATACTAAACTTGTGCTAATTTCTTTTCTCTGTGCGCTCAAAGATCAGAGCTTTGAGCTCTGGTGAGAATGCAGGAGTCGTTGAAAGCGGTAGAGAGGGAGGAACAGAGGGTATGTGCGCTATGAATGAATGAGGAGGCTGCCTCACAATCACATGGGGGTTGTTGAGTTTATATAGAAAGAAGAATTATTAAACAATTGAAAGAATTAAAGGAAGTCTAAGGAAAAATAGGGAATTATATATTTGACTTTTTATTTGTTGCTAATGTGTAAATACATGTTCGATTATTCCTAACACTTTCTATAATATAATTATTTATTTATTTTTAAAATTTAATTTAATATCTTAATAATTTATATTATATTAAATTTTAAAAAAATAAAAGAATTTATAAGATTTATTTTTTAAAAAGAATTTATAAGAGTTATTTTTTACATTATAGATAAATATATATATCAATATTAGCCATTCTATTTTAACGCCATGGAGAAAACGCGGCGTGGTTACTTAGATATATGAATATGCGACATTCTTTTTGTTCTATTTTATGTGATATAATTTTTTAAAATTATATTTTATGGAAATATTTATTATAATATAATTATTTATTTATTTTTTATAAATAAATTTTTATAAATAGAGTGTGAGAAAGATGATTAATTAATTATTATCAATAAGTATAATTTAAAATATTAATAGGAATATTTTAAAAAAATATTAGGTAAAAATATATTTGGTGTCATATAAATGAGATATTCAATTGATTATTCTATATCATATAAAATAGAACGGAAGAAGTATTTAAGGCCCTGATTCTTACGAGTTGGATAATCATTGTTGAGGTCCTTCACTCTTTCCTTAGTTACGTTAATAGTGTACAAGTTAAATTTACCTAAGTTTACATAGATTATTTATTTGATCCTTAAAGATGATTAATTAATTATTATTAAATACCAAAGGAGGAATAAAACACAACAACAGACAAAACTAAAAATGCAATACTCGGTTCGTTTACACCCCTACTAAAAGTGTAACCAAAGGAGGAATAAAACACAACAACAGACAAAACTAAAATGTAACATTAGATGGTTGTTATTAAATTAAGTTAGGGACTGAAACAGATAATATATTTAAACTTGAGGGATCAAAGGAGATAATATATTTAAACTTGAAGAATAAAAAAGATAAAAAAAACATTTAAATTTAAGAAATTATAACGTGTGCCATATTATGCTTAACTAACATAGGAATGGGTGTTCTCGGGGATGCCCCGGGAAGTTTCAAGGGGGCATGTCGTGTAAGTATTGGGCGTTCTCGGAGGCGGGAGTGTTAGAAGCTATGGCGGTTCGAGAAGCTTTAAGCATGGTGAAGAGAAGAAAATTTCGTAAGATTGTGATTGAGTCGGATTGTGCGATGGTGGTCTCAACAATTGAGGAGGGACTGCATTTTGGCTCGCTCTTGGGTACTATGATTTCTGATTGTATTAATATTTTAGCAACTCTAAATTTAGTGAGAGTTGGGTTTGTTAGGCAAACAGCAAATATGGCGGCGCATTGTCTGGGTTTGTTAGGCGAACATCGAATATGGCGGCGCATTGTCTTGGGTGGTCGGCATGTTCTTTTTCTGATCGCCAAGTTTGGGGTTTTCAGCCCCCGAATTGTATTGTTGCTGCTATTACAGCAGATGTGAGCTATCAATGAAGTTGATTTGTGTTTGCACTAAAAAATAACATAGGAATGGGTGAAGAACCGCAAGGTGATTGCGGAATTCTAAAGAACGAAGATCTTAACAGTGTGTTTGGATGAAGTGTATGTAAAGGTAATTAATAGAAGGGTAAGTAATGATAATGGTCAGAAAGGAATGGAAAGAAAAAAGAAGAGTACAACCCTTATTTGGGAGATAAAAAAATAGAACTGTAAATGGAACATAAACTTATTATTTTACAGTTAAAATACTAAAATACCCGTGAAACAAAATATAATAAGTGTTATTGTAAGAGGACAATTTGGGGTTTTCCAATTTTAATGAGGTTAAAAATAGAAAAGTATGTACAAAAATAATGTTATGTCTCTTACACTTCGATGTAGAGTGTAAATTTTAGAAGGAAAGAATGATAAATGTTACCCTCCATTACCTTTATGTACCCTCCATTATCTCTCCTTACTATCTATCCAAACAGCACTAAGTATTTATCCTTCATTTACTTAATCTTCATTACTCCTCCTTCAACTTCATACAAACACACTGCAAATGGCATAAATACTAAGAATTATTATATGAATATCTATATTTTAATTATGTTATACATTTTTGTTATTTATTTTTTAACATATTAAATTTTATAATTCTATTTTTTATTATTTTTAAATATACCCATTAATTATTTAATGAATTTTAAATTTATCATAATTAAATTATTTCTATTAGACCTGCTATCCATAGAACAATCCCTAAATACTGTGGATAATCTCTTTGAACGTAAGTTGCTAAATATAGGTGTCTCAATTAATAAGTGTTCTCTCTTCTCTAATTTTTGTTAATCTGAGTTTTTCATATACATTAAAAAGTTAATAAATAAAATATAAAATAATTTATTTATTTTTTAAATAAAGAGTGTTGAAAAGACAATAAAGTAGAAAAATTAACTTAGGATGTTTTAGGCAAAATAATTATAAAAAAAATTAGATTCACAATCTTTTAAGAACAAGAGTTTAATGCTAAATTAACAAATTTAAAAGAACAAAGAGAGTAATATTTTTAAATATATTTTTTATACAAATTATTTATAGTTTAAAATTCATTGTTATTTCAAGCAAATTATGATATTTGCATATTCTCAATATATATTCATTTATCTAAATATTTATAATTTAATTATATTAATTCATTAAATAAAAATAATATTATCTATGTTCTTAAATAACTATTGTTTTAACAAAAGACTCACAAATTAAGAAATAATTTTATTGGCTAAAAAAATATTATTGTACTCTTATTTAAAAATTCAGTGTTTCAAAGTATTTGTTGTTGTTGTGTTCTAATGCATTTAATTCTAATGAGTTTTCTTTGGTTTTTGTTTTGGGAGCAAATTTTCTTTGATTTTTTAAAAAATAATAACAGAATTTAAAGAGAAGTATTTTGGAAAAAAGTTTTAAATTTTTTAAAAAACACATATTTTGGAACAGAATATTATTTTAAAAAAGAGAGAGTATTACAAAATCACATAATAACTATTATTTATCATTAAATTAACCACTAATTTTTAATTTTCATAATTGTTCAGAGTCACTAATAAATACAAGACAGATGGAATATACGGTATATTATAATATAATAATTTTGAAAATAAATGTATTATTTTAATATCTTATGATTTCAATTTGTCAATCTGCTTTCATTATCCACTATTCCAACGACCAAAACCTCCCAAAATTTATTGAGAAATTTCAACTCTAATAATAAGTTTAGTGGGTATTAGTTGAAGCTTTCTCCTCTAAATGCAAAGGTCAATTCATGACATTGTGGAATGAGAATGATTGAAATATGTTTGGTGTTGTATTATAGAGACTAAATAAATAATTTAGTTTATAATATAAATTTAAGATAAATGAGTTTATTTATTGTTCATTCATTTGTAGAGTTTTAAAGAAAATTCTATGAGAAAATGTTTCTATGCTCTCACATACACAGTATATAATACGTTGTAATGTAGATAATAGTTCTATGCTCGCTAGTCTTTGACTACTCGGGAGAGGTTGCAGATTTGAACTTGTACCCTACGTATTTCATTAAACTCTAGAAAAAGCCGTCGTTGACGATTGAGAGATCGACTCCATTAATGTTAATCGAGATCTTTTGCTACGTTAATCTACCATTGAAATAAATTTATTTTACTGTGGATTAGTTTCATCTCCTTTAAAAATTATTTTTTGCTTAATCATATGTTTATATATCACTTAAAATGAATATCTAAATTAGAAAATAAATATTTTTAGAGGAAGAATTTTTTTGAGTATTTATGTTTTATATGATGAGTTCAATAAAAAATATAAAATCAATAAATTGTTGTTTAACAATTTAAACAAAAAAATATAAAATAAAATACTACAATATATAATGAAAGAAAAATATAAATTGATATATCTTTTATCTAATTATCTAGATTGTAAAGAAAGTGGTTCATGATTTTTTTTTTTTACATAAAGTGGCTCATGATTTAAATTTACTATTTTAGAGCAGAGAAAAAAACGAAAAATTTATTAATAAAAAATATAATTTGAGATGTTTCTTTGTTCTTATTACGCATGTGAAAAACGAGTATTTCACATAAATTATATTTTTATATAAAAGGGACATATGTATATATATAATATTTATTTAATTTTCTCAATTCATTTCATAATAAACATTTTTATGAATTCATAAATAGAGCATTATGTCTCTTAATATGTATCCAAAAAAACTAGTTGCATTAAATAAAAACTATTAATTAACATTAATCTAAGTAATATTTCTACTAACCTAAGTGATTAATAATTTCTAATATATTTTATAATGACAAGAAATTACTAATAATTTTGTTAACACTAAGAAGTCTAATTAATATTATTTATTTGTTAGTATACATAAGTGAAATTATTTTTTGGAAATTTGCAGATATGTAAATGTAGCTTATCAGTTTTGATTAGTCTAAAACTATTAATGGATGTAGTTTTGATTATTTTTTTTTAAATGGACCTTGCCCTACTCGTTTAAATTCAGTTAGGCTGATTTCAGGTTTATAAAACACTCTCCTCTCGACAACCGAGCAGATGTAGTTTCGATTTGCCTTTTCATTAGTTGAGGTGAATTAATTTCTTGTCCTGAACTACTCAGTATTCGTCACTTTAGGCGATGACTAATCCAGATTCAGAGCGAGAGATACATCTTCTACCTCATAAAAACGACTTCACTTAAATTTATTAGTTGAGGTCAATTAATAAATCAATAAGATTTGAGAAAAGTAAATACTGATTTAAAAAAATACCAAATATTAATAATAATTAAGGAGTTGGAATATGTGGGTGGCATCTACATGTTATAGGTTGCATTAAATTCTCTTATTTAATTCTTCTGTGCACGTGCTCTCACTCGATTTGTTACTTTTTTTTCATTTTATTTGTTTTTTCTGTTGTTTTTTTAATTATATTATTTTCTTAATATAAAAAAAACTGTTAAATATGCATATCATAATTTATCTTCAAGCTAAGTTAAGCTGGCACTGCCAAATTTTTTTTTCTCACCACAAATCTTGTCCAACCTTACAAGCCAGATTTATAACTAATTTAATCATTATTTTTTATTAATTTCCGTAATTGTTTAAAATTATATATCGAAAATAGTATTAATAACAATATAATTGTGACTAACTCCTAAAAGTTCGGGTCGACAAATGAATCTGAACTTCTCTAATTAAATATTACATTAAATAATAGCCATTTGTCTCATTTTACGTTCAATGAAAGTTGAAGTTTGGAATTTTTTTAATGAAGATGATTACGATAATACTGAATAATAAATTTATGAGATGGAATCGTAAAAGAGAATATTATTGAAGAAAGAAAATCATAGAAGAGGAATTATAAATTAAAAATTCATTTATTCAATTTATACAGACGTGCCAAATTGATTAATAGAGGTGATGGATCAATTTGAATGTTGACTTCAAACCAATGCCAAACAAAAGCATTTTCTGATATTTAGTTGGAAAAAAACCCACCATGGAAACTTAAAGCAATACATAAAAAGGAAAACCATTTAATTTAATTTATACAAACTTCCCGAAATTTGAGTCGCAAAAGATCAATCAAAACAGCAAATTTTAGGACTGTAATCGAGACAAGCCGAATATCGAGTGAATCATGAGTGAGCCGGTTTATTTACATTGCGGTGAATATTGGCATATTTTTTGAGAATATGGTTCTTTAAATATTTCTTAATTTATTTGTGTTTTAGGGTTATCGAAAGATACTTAATTTTGATAATTTTGCTTTTGTCTTTGTGCATATTTCTCGAAATTGCTGGCCAGATTTGTCCCCATTATGCTTGTTTATTTCAGATTCGCATGGCAATCATTTCTATTAAATTTCACAAAAAATAAACTTAACATATCTCATTTATCAACCAACAAGTTCAGGACATGGAAGTGGTGAATAATTTTATGAAAAAGCCAGTGAAATATAAGGCAGTGTTATTAGAATTTCAACTTTGGAAAGATTAACTTAATGAGAATTATAAATTAATGATTAAAATAATGTAAATGGTCATGTACCATAAAAAGATTGCTTGACTAAATGGCCATAATGAGGTTAGACCAGAAAATTAGGAAGAGGGTGACTTGACTTTCCACATTTTCATTAATCATTCTTAAAGCTATGACATAAAGGCTTCTGTTATAACTTGACTTTTACACCAATAATTTTGTGTGCTTTAAGAAAAAAAAACAAATTCTTTTTAACCTATTTATGACATATATATTGATATTTTTATTATTTTTTATAAAATAAATTTTTAATGGTAGAGTGTTTTTTAATAAAATTTTTTAATAGTATAATAATAATAACAGATAATTTAATTAATTTTGAGTATTATAATTATCATTTTATTAAAGATTGTAAAATTCTTAGGATGTCTATATTTAAACAACAAAAAGAGTAGTTCTCAATACAGTGAAGAAGGAAAATGTCAAAGCTCAATTATTAAATTAATTATAATTATTGACGGCAAAATTGAACAGATAATTAATGAACAAATTATTATTATTATTATTATTAATTTATAATTTATTTTCACTAGGCCTTCTCTTCGTCATACCTTTCGTATACATAAAGATATTTTCCGGTTGGAGACTGCCCACTTCCATTCTATCAGAATTATAACTACACATCAAAATTATTTAAGGTGAGCGGATAGTGTTTCAATTTAAGATCGGAAAAAATTACTTACAGCAGTATTAAAATATACCTCACCCTAAGAGAACTAACGAGAATTCAAATGTATGATAATCAGAACACTAATGTATTGTTATTACTACTAGACCAACGTATTCGGTTTGAATGTTTTCATACATATGAATGAAAGTATGGTAACAAGAAAAGGTCAAAAAATCAAAATCATTGTTATAAATTTTAGTACAGGTTTTAGCCAGTATCAATGAACGTCAATTATTTTAGGGATTTCAAATAGAACCAGCAACTTGAACTTTTTTTTTTAAAAAAAAGGGTATGAGGTTTGAGCGGTATAGCAAGCTAAAAAGAAAAAGGTGTGTGGTGTGAGCGGTATAGCAAGCTCCCTCCCTCTTGAGGATTGTCAGACGCGGAACGCGGGTGCCTCTCTCAATCCCAATTTTTACATACACAAGGTGGAGTTCGAATTCAAACTCCAGAACTTACTTAAGTGAACCTAGTGTCTTTACACTGGACCAACTGGAGATCGGTGTAACTTGAACTTTTGAAGGTAACTCTTGACAATTAAGAGATGCATTATTATATTACAAAAAGAATATGAAAAATTGTTTAAAAATGTCTCAAATTAAAACATATAAAAAATTAAATAATATATGATTATATAAATTGTATATTTATTATAAATCAATTAATTTTATATTAAAAAAATTTATAATCTTTGTAGTGCACAAATCAATGCATGTGTTCATATACCTATGCACTTTTAAAAGAAAATCCATAGATCTCCCAACCATCTTGCATCTCTAACTATTTTTTAAGATGCACTATTTAATAATTATTCTCTCTATTTTATAGTAGATGTTATTTTTAAAAAAATTATTAATTTTATATTATATTTTTTATACTATCAATGTAATATTTAATAATTTTTTAATATTATTTTTATTAATTTTATATTTTTAATATGAATTTAATTTAATAATTTTTTAATGCATCAAAGTAAAAAAATATAATAATTAATTAAATGTTAAACTAATACACATTAAGTATATTCTTAACTCATATATAAAATTTTATACGAAATGTATTATAAAATGGAGAAAATAATATAAAATGTATGTATTTATGGAGTTGGGAGTCACCAAACTTTAATTTAAATATTGTTAAAAGTCGTTCTGGTTCACATGATGATTTTATATTAATGGCATGGGACTCACCAAACATATACTATTTGAGAATTGTTTTGCCATTCACATGATGATTTTAAAATTAAACACATGCAGCCAAATTGAAGTTTAATTAAAGAATTGTATGAGTTTGTTGAAGAATCACTATACTATACATGCATGATTCCAATTAAGTTGCTTTTAACTCCCATTTTATTAATCCTCAATTTTTTTCAACCATATATTCATGAGGTGTTGGTTGAGTTGATAACGCAATTTTCTGTGAAGTTTGGTTTGGTGTCTTCTCAGGATCGAATCCCAGAGGAGTCGTGCTTATAAAGTAAGAGCTGCGCCTCTCGCTCTGAACCTGAATTAGTTTTCACTGAAGGTGAGAGATACCGGACAACAAAAATTTGTCAACCATATGAGTCGATTTCATCATAATTTCAATTATGCTACTTTATAGGTTCCAGATTTTCTTAGAAATGCCATTTGTATTTTTGCTTTTGACAATTCATTTTATTTAATTTGTTCCTATCGAGATTTAAACTTCATTTTTTCTGTAGTAAAATTTTGCTTGCTGGGATTACTAAATTTGATTTCATATATCGATCACACATGATTTTGATTTAAAATATAAATATATGTACAAAATTTGGATAAATTCAATTCTGGAATGACATTTAAACCGTCATCTTGAGTTTTTGACACTTGACTGAGCGGTAACAATTGCTCATCAACTACATGCACGGTCTAACTACTCCATGGTTTAATAGGCTCGCGCCTATTCGTATCTTTTATTGTTGAGTCATTTGTCTCTTATTACCTCCTCGTTCACTCACTCCGTTTGTCCTCTTTTTTTGGTTACAAATAAACCGTATTCTAAACCACTACATTCCATTGTATGTTACAACATTAAATTTAATTACAGCATTAAACTAACTTTCAATTATTATGATATGAGCCATGTTATTGAGGTAAACTATTTAATTTTTTTTCCGAATAAATAATTATTAGCACATCTTACAATATTTAACACAAATGTTAGCATAAGTTATATATAATACTTTCATCATCAATAAAAAAATCAATACTAACATGTGAGTTGTTCATGGAACTATATTTAACTAAATGATATGATATTGACTAGTCCACAGAAAAAAAAAATGTAACTCATCAAAGAATAAAAAAGTTGAGATATATTTGTTCAAGTTCATCTCTTTTATTGTGCCTAGTCATTTATTTACTTTTCTTTTATCGTGTATGTTTCTATAGTTCGACCCCTTCTTGCCTTACAGTATTTTTTCATATATTGTTATAAATTTATCTATTTTTTACTCCGTAAAAATATTTCCTATTTCGACATTAAATTTAGAAAAAAGACAGTCTTTAGGGAAGAGGGTTACCAATATAAATTTGTAAAACTAACTCTAAAGTATATGAAATTCTTCATACTAAAAATGTTTTATTTAAAAAATTAGGGCATATAGATTAAGATTTTGGCTAGGGAGTCGTCATTTGTAGGCCGACTATTTTGCATGAGCTCACCAAATTCTTTTGGTTTATGGGCATGGTGGTAGGTGACCCCGTCCCCCTACGTACCATTCTAAGCTGGAAAATACTAATTTAATATTTATTTAAATAAAATAAAAATGAATCATGAGAATCAACTACAAAATAGTATTCCAATTTTTTTTTAGTTTTGATCCAAACAAATGGTTATATTGATATGGAAGGAAAGGAAAAAAATGTAAGTCGTTCGATTTTTCTCAAAAAAAAAATGCACATTTTTCGTGAATAGGCAAACGAAATAATGAATTAACAAAGGAAATATCATGTTCTTATTTATGAGAGGAGGGTTAACAATTTTTACCATGATAATATGATTTGTACGTACACGTTTATAATAAGACCTGAATTGTACAAATTTAATTTTTATAATATTTATGTCATAAATAATGATATTTGATAAAAAATAATACAATACGATTATAATACGTGTGATCTAATTCACCTTTTTGGTAAGAAGCTATGAGATTTAAAAAACAATATAGCATTTCTCTTAAAACTAAAATTAAAAAAAAAAACAATAAAGCAATTGTAAAGATAGAACGAAAGTCGAAATTGAACTTTCTCTAATAACAAAGAGCAGCATTGAAAAAATGTTTATTTTGGAAAATTTTTATTTTATTTTTAGAAAAATAAAAAAATATAGATTATAAGATATCAAGAATAAAAACAATAAATCAACCCATTTGACCTATTTCTTAATAATTTTGTGTACATTTAATGTTTCATCTTAACATCATAAGTGAGTAGTAAGTCCACTCAATTATTAAGTTTAATTTTATATATATCTCATTTTTATTATTTATTTATAAATTAATTACTATTTAAATTTTTTATACTTTTATTTATCAAAAATTACAAATATACATTAGTATAAAATTAATACACAGTTTACATAAACACGAGTTTATTTATTAAAAACGAGTTTAAAACTTTTTCAATGAAGTATGTAGATAGTAAGCTCAGCTCGTTTACTAGAAACGAATTTGAAATATTTTTCAACCTCAACTCATTTATTTTCAAGTCGAATCGTGAACGATTTTTTTATCCAAACAAATTAAAAAGTCCAATGATGTTGTTTACACCATGAAATGCCATCTGAGTTCGTTCTTCATATCATGGGATCATCTGCATTAGGCTAAACTAGTAAGCCCAATCATTTTGTTTTATTGAGTTAGGATGATCACAAGCATGAATTAGCAAAAAAAAATGTTAATTCAATTTTGTCCACAGTTTCGGATACCCAAATGAAATCTGTTACAGTATGAATATGTAACATTCTGGATATTTTTCGTCGTAAAATGACGATAAATATGTGTTTTATTGTTAATATATAAAGATATACGAAAGGTTGATCGAAAGTTGACTCGAAACGATCGACGAAAAATCGGAAAATCTAAAAATAGGGAGAACGCGCAGTGGGTAGCAAAGTACGCGTGGTCGCTGCCACACAGCGTACTTTGCCACCACCCCGCGTAGTCACCTGGCAGCTTGAAAAACAATATATATCGATGCATCGGGGTCATTTCCTTCACCTCTTCATTCATACTTTATTTCCAGAATCAAAATACTTGTAGAAAGGGGGCTGGACATCAGGGTTTTGGTGGATTCAGCAAGAGAAGGAGTTTTTGGTTTGGTTTTGGAAGGAAATTGATAAGGTAAGATGAAAGGAAGTTGGTTTATGGTTGATATGTAGTTTATGAATGATTTTGGATGGATTTAATACTTGATTTAGATGCTGGAAATGGAAGATTGATGTTAATTAGTTGGAAATGATGTTAGAGATTTAATATAATGGGTTTATGTTGGTTAAATGAAGGAAAAGTGAGCTAAACCTAACATTTACTTTAAGTTGACATTAAGTTGATTTTGAGCTGAATTTTGGTATATTAATTGGAAATGTTGCTGA
>CANYCX011613291.1:0-11247 GCA_948193385.1 Breynia disticha f. nivosa | reverse complement strand
AGCATAATGAACGTTACCACTTAGCTAATGAACGTTATTCTGGAAATTCCATCAGATTTCAGTCTGCAATTTCTCTGCAAATAAATCCATATTGATTTAACAAGTTACACCATTATCAAAATAAGATCCGGGACTTAATGTTGATCACCCTTGATCCAACAGATTTTACTCAAGAAATCTTACCGAATTACGAGCACAGATCGATTCTAGAACTTCCAAACACCGAGATTCCACTAGAAAAGATGTTAGTTTAGGGTTTTAAGACTTTGGAAAGTGGTGTGGAGGAGAGGGACGTGAATGAGGAGTGAGAAAGAGAGAAAAGAACAACTATATATATATAAGGGTTCGGTTTTGGACGATTTTGCCCTTGACTACAATTGGTTCTTTTTTCCTATGTATTTCTCTTTTCCGATCGACTTAGCAACTTCCGATTTTTATTCCACACTAATCATTATCCCTTCCACCGAATTATTATTTCAAATAATTCACAAAAAATTCATGTATATTTTCATATATTTATTAAAATCGATTCTTATTAAAATTAAAATTGATTCTTATTAATCAAATTTTAGGACGTTGCATCCTTGACTACGATGGGAATGCTAAGGGTCTACTACCGGATCGTTGAAGCCGGAATGCATGAAAACATGAAGTTGCCATTTATCATCTTTCCTATTTATCTAAAAAACTATCTCTACATCAAATGAAGGTGAAAACAAACTATCAAAAGGAGAACTCCTTCTGAAAGTGTGAATTGATTTGAGAAAGTACATGAACTGATTCAAAAACATGGATTATAGGATGAATATATGAAAAGAAAGAGATTGTGGAAAGGAGTTTAGGTGATTACATATAGTATGTTTTGTTTGGTCTAGTAGAAGAAAAGATCAGAGTAGAGAGAGAGAGACGAAGAAGAGAGAGAGAGTAGAGAAAGAGGAAAAAAAGAGAGAAAATATGAGATGAAAAATTAGGTGATGTGTCAAAAAGACTGAAATATAGTCTATATATATGAATGACATTCTTAACAAAAATTTGAAAACAATGTTATTAAAAGGATATATTTTTTTAGAGACTGTCAAAAGAGGAAAAAGGTTATTTTAAAGTGACAACCTATGTACCTTGTTCTGCTTCTTTACATAACATACCCAGGTCAAATTACACATATACCACTTTTAAAAACTATCTTTTACCATCTTAGAAAATAAATCCTAATAATACCATTTATAATGATTCTATTCCCTATATTGCCGCATTATATATAGATTAAATCTGGCAAAATTCTCTACAAAATTTTTCAATTCAAAAACATTCTAAACATAAAACACCTCAAAATACCTCCATTCTCAAACTAAAAAATCTCATTGAAACAAGTACAACAACAACAACAAATAAGCTACGAATTATGAGTTGAAAGGTTGAAATAAAATTTAGAATATATATTTTACATTTTTATGACTTGTCACCTTGTGATGAACTTGTAGTAGACAAATAAAGATGACAACAAGATGATAAAAAGTTAACAAAAAAATTACAAATAAAACTGTCAAACTCTAATTCTCAAATCAGTAATACATATCGCCGTCAAGTTTTTTTACATTTTTTCTATGAGTTGTCACTTTATGGTCAACTTGTAGTAGACAAACTGTCAAATCCTAATTCTTAAATCAGTAATGTCAAATTAAATACACAAACAAAGTCAACCAAAAGTTGACAACAAATTGAATAAAAATTTACAAATTTTGAAATTCAAATTTGACTATATCATAAGAAAAAGGCATAATAGGTGATCAAGATGATACAGTAAAAGAACTGAAGGAGGTTAAGAGGCAAAATTTCATAACCCACTATTTTCTCTCTGCCATGATTATTCTCACAGTAACTTGGCAATTGTCAGAGGTCTCATCTTGTTGAGACTTAAAGATAGACTAAGTTAGCCATTCAGGTCCTTCGGGAGTATACTTGTTGGCGCAATTAAAGACCGTGACGAAGACGGTCTGGCTTCGGATAGGCCGAATAATGAAGAACACCAGATGGAGATGCCTTTAGTCCTAATAAAAATGCCTGAGTTTCCTTATATGGATTCAGAGAACAAGGAGTCATGAATCTAAAAAGAGCTGGTGTGGCTTTTCAATCTTGTATGAAAAGATCCAAAGCCTCGCCACATGATATTTGATCTTATTAATCACAATTTGTGATTTTTTAAATGTGAGGAGTCTCTTGTCATCTTTACACTTCATCACACTTCATCCAGATTACTTGTAATAGTTGAACCAACACTAAACAAAGCTTCTTGTGCATATGATGTAGAAGTTTTAGTTGTTTTCATTTAATTTATGCAACAATCAAATGCAAGATCAGATCAATCCAAGCATTTAGTGAGAGACAAATATGTGGTTTCACCACATCAAAAATACGTATAAAAATTAAAAAAAGGACAATATATATAAACCAAAGTTCTGGATTTTCCAACACCCGATCCAACCATAACAGATTCATCACTACTTCGTTCTGATTCGACATCATCGACAAAATCTTGCAAACCTAATTGATCATTGAAGCTAAAACAATGACGACGAGTCTTGTTTCTCACAATTGAGCGGAGATGAGAAAAGGAAAAGGAAGAGAGAGGGATGAAGGTGTTGCAATAACTACTCAATGTGTGGGTTGTTTGTAAAGAATAAGATTGAATGTGAGTTATAGGAGGCAAAATAGAAAAAAAGAATTAGAGGGAGAGTTAGAGAGAGAGATGTAATTTTTGGTGTTGTAGAAGAATGTGAGGAGGTGTTGTTATAAGGTTGCAATTGTATATGAACTCTTGTAAGTGAATATATATAATATGGATATGAGGAAAAAGGATGAAATAATTTGGTATATAAGTCATATGTTTACTGATTGAAATAATCTGATATATAAGTCATATGTTTACTGAGGTTGCAAAAAAGAAAATTGACAATTGTAAGGTGAATTGGGTGACCTTATATATATATATATATATATATATATATATATCATAATAATTAAATAATATAAATTTATTAATAAAGAAAAATAATTTTTAAATAGTAAATAAATATCCAGTTAACATAGTAATTATTTTTTTATAATTTTTGAGAATTTTTACTGCAAAATATTTAAAAATTAAGTGTTAAATTTTTAATTTATTAATAAAATTTATTTATTTATACCTGAAAATTAAATATTAAATTAATAAGATATTTGATAAATATAATTAAAAAATAACAAAATTATCCTGTAAAATTTGAACAAATTTAAAAATATAAAATAATAAAAAGTTTGCAAAGCATCAAGCTGAAGAATTTTATATATTAATTTTATGAATGAACAAATTAAAAAAATAAAATAATAAAACACAGATGTGTGTTAATTTTTTTTTAATATATATATAAGGAATTAAAAGGGATAGCCCTACCTGGTCGGAGTCGCGTTCAAGAGCTCTGCTGCGCCGCCTTGCAATGGAAGAGTATATCTTTCCTTAACTCGTACTCTTAATTCACGTTAATGATATACTCTCTCTTAAAACCATTCGCTCTAATTCATTTTGTTTTGATATCTCAATGCTCAACTATAATGTTGTTATTTTTATGTGACTTTTATAATCACTACCAGAGATGGTGCTCATTCAACTGCAAATTCTGGGCTTTGCAGATCATAATAGGAGAATAGACGGTGCTTGGTAATGGGCAGTATTGAGGAAGAAGACGAGGTAATAGATCCTGTCAAGATCCTTCTGTTTGATGATGATGAAACCAAAACCCCTCATTGTAAACAAGAGCAATTTCAGCAATGCCAACTTGCTTCAATCAATTCAAAGCTACTGATCAGACAACTTCCTTCACAAGGCTTATCGTTCCAACTTTGGCCTGCCGCCACTACTTTACTCTCTTTACTCGACAATTACCGATTAAACCCTCTCGTCAGCCCTCTATCATCCCCACTCACCCCATTTTGCAGCGACGAATGCGGCAACATTCGTCGCCTTAACATTCTAGAGCTTGGGTCTGGCACTGGTCTTGTTGGAATTGCCGCGGCTGCCACACTTGGCGCTAATGTCACCGTCACCGACCTCCCACATGTGATACCGAATTTGCAGTTTAATGTGGAGGAGAATGCAGGGGTTTTGGAGGCTCAAGGTGGGGAAGTAGGTGTGGCGGAATTGAAGTGGGGGGAAGAAGGTGATGTGGAGAAATGTGGGAGGGATTTTGATGTTGTAGTGGCGAGTGATGTGGTGTATTATGAAGAGTTATATGAGCCATTGTTGAAAACATTGCGTTTCCTCATTTGTGGAAATGACAGGAAGATGGTCTTTCTGATGGCTCATTTGAGAAGGTGGAAGAAAGACTCCGTGTTTTTTAAGAAGGCTAGAAAGTTTTTTGATGTTGATGTTATTCATGTCGATCCTCCTTTAGAAGGATCCAGGATTGGTGTTGTTGTTTATCAATTTGTTGCCAAGTGTAAAAAACTGACTGCTTAAGTTGTTCAATGCACTGTTCTTTCTTGATTGAAGAATTCAATTTTGATTTTCCTGTCAATAGAGACATCTGACTAATTGTGTGCAGCTCTGGAAGAGGTTCAGCGGTTCATGAACTGAAATTTCTGGTTTCTCTAATTTTTAGTTTTCTCTTTTCTAAACAGAGCAGCCCTGAGGATTCTTATGAAAAAGAGACGATAAAGACGACGAGTGTCTTCAATTCTTAGAAGACTGAGGTGGCATTTGGCACCGGACTAGACTCATGAAAAAAGCATTCCTGAGATCTCAAAAACTAACGTGTTGTATAGCCACAATATGGATTTGTCACTTGTGTGACATGCACATTTTTCCAACTTTGGATCTCACTCCACACTGCCATCTGTGCCTACGCTTCTCTAACACTGAACCTAGCAGTAGCAGTCAGGTAATCATTTCTTCCATCTCACATATAAATTAGCCAAAACACATCAAACCCTTTTCTCATCAGTCATCACAACCCCACTAGTCACAAACAGATGGCTTCTACATTGATAGTGCTGCTATTTCTGGTGTGTTCTGTGGTTGGCAGTAACTTCAGTATTGATTTTGACGTTACTTGGGGAAATGGTGATCATGTTAAGATACTTAACAGTGGTGACTTAGTCACTCTGTCACTTGACCAGACTTCAGGCTCTTGTTTCCAATCTAAGAAAGAGTTTTTATTTGGTAAAATCGATATGCAGATCAAACTTGTTCCTCGAAATTCTGCAGGCACTGTCACTTCCTACTATGTAAGTTTACAATGCATTATAAGTTATTTTTATGGAGCTATCCATAGTACAATAAGATTGTTAGACTAACATGGTAGATCTATTGGCCCTATGTTGTTTTATAGCTGTCGTCGAAAGGTCCAACATGGGATGAAATAGACTTTGAGTTCTTGGGGAATTTAAGTGGCGACCCTTACACTGTCCATACTAATGTTATCACTCAAGGCAAACGTGACAGAGAGGTGCAGTTTCATCTCTGGTTTGATCCTACTTAGGAATTCCACACTTATTCTATCCTCTGGAATCCCCTTGGAATCATGTACGACACTTTCATTCTCTTTACTCTATATTAGCTCCTCTTTGTTTTAGCAATCTTATGAAAATTTGGTGCAGATTTTTTGTTGATGATATACCTATTAGAGAATATAAGAACCTAGAATCAAGAGGCATTTTGTTTCCAGAAAACCAACCAATGAGACTAAGTGGTAGTCTTTGGAATGGTGATGATTGGGCTACAAGAGGAGGGCTAGTAAAAACAGACTGGTCAAAAGCACCATTCACAGCTTCCTTCAGTGGCTTCACAGCCAAGGCATGTGTGTGGGCTTATGGTGAATCTTCCTGTAACTTAAGGTCACCATCGTCAACTCCTGCTAATCCTACCTGGCTTAAACAAACTCTGACACCAACAAGCATACAGAAGCTGAACTGGGTTCGCAAGAATTACATGATTTATAACTATTGCACCGACACTAAGCGCTTCCCACAAGGCCTGCCGCCGGAATGTGCAGTCAGCGACTAGTGAAAAACCACAATTTTGAGTGTG
Organism: Breynia disticha f. nivosa; assembly: GCA_948193385.1. NCBI lineage: Eukaryota > Viridiplantae > Streptophyta > Magnoliopsida > Malpighiales > Phyllanthaceae > Breynia > Breynia disticha. The sequence goes on along the minus strand of CANYCX011613291.1, from coordinate 5,186 downwards.
TGGATATGTTTATGTGCCTTATGTGATGCACGTTCAACTGTTATTATGGATGGAAATTAATGTGGTGGTTCACACACGTCGAGCCAACACGTAGAATCGTTGCATGCATGAGATTTGATTTTCCATGAGAAGTAATTCATTTGGATTGAACTGTGTTTCGTTGCGATGTCACTCGTCGTATATGTAGTTTTTAATGTGGACAAGAATGTGTGGGGAAAATGACTTTGAAGTTCCATTTGGCACTGAATTACTGCTTATCACTTCAAGTTTGTTAATCCAACCATATATGAATATGAATCCACTTAATGGGTTATTTAAATATTTTAAGGCAATGTTCTCATTATCACATAGTATTGACAATTTCTGATTCGGTAATACAATTAATGAATATAAAATTAGACACGATGCTCGTGACGAAACTAGAGTTCTTTTAGGGGGGATGGGGGCAATTTTGATGTTAAGTTTTTATGTATTTTATACAATTGATAATAGGAATCAAAATTCTATAAATCGAATTTTTAAGATTAGGATCGAATACTTATACAAAAATCAATATCAAATAAAATAATAAATTTAAGTAGAAGCGTGTGTGAAATCAAATTCATGATTAATTGTAGTTAATCTAGGAAAGCATACCAAGCACACATCATGTTATGACCCTACATTTATTCTAAAATGACAAATCTATATTATTTTAAGCAAATCACTTTAATTGAGATATTAAATTTTATTATAATAATTAACATGTGATTAATAATGATTATATATGTACATCTATATACCTAAATGTATTCATATAAATTTAACACATGTTGTAAGTCCATAAACGCATTATGAGGTAAAAATATGGGTAAAAATGTTTACACAAAATAGAACTTCGATGATATTTTTGAACTAAGGACTGGATAATATTTGTTTGAAATGTAAGGATGTAATAGTTTATGTGCTAAATTTCAGGGGCCCATTTTACTTTTCTTTTGACCGACCAAGTATCCACGTCCGCAATTTTAAACCAATAATGCTTCAACATTTGCCAGCACAGAAGCACGTTCAAAAAATAGTAACGGGATTAAACACAAATGCGTAGATCAACTGACGTGGGTTTGTTATAGTTTAATTAGAGATCTCGAGTTCGAATCCTGAGTACCAGCTGTGTTAAAATTTGGTTGGGTGTCCAAGATACCTCATGATTCAGACAAACAAAAAATAAAAATTGATTTAAGGGCAAAGAGGGAGCATAAATCAGCGTAAATCGTCTTTTAATATCGTTCTGTCATGATCCATTTTTGGCAAACGATCAATGTACAGAACAGACCGTCTATGGAAGTTCAACTCCAACTATACAATTCTCTTAACTTATATATACCAATTAATTATTAAAATATTTTTTAATTATCTAATTAATTCACTTTTTTCGGATTTTTTTTCAGTATTTATTTTATTTAAAAAAATAAATAAATTATTTTATATCTTATTTATTAAATTTTTTAAAAAATTCAAATTGACAAACATTAAAAACAAACAAAGAGAGTAGAAATTATAATAATTTCGATTACCATCATTTTCATTCAACTATAATTTATTGCGATTAAGATTCCGACATGTGTAAACTTTTGAATCAAAGTGTAAAATCTGGCGATGAAATTTATCGAGCGCGTCAATGTTGGTAGGCCCACACATTCCCAGTAAATTTCCATCTTATCTCACCTAGGGATGTAAACGGGTCGGGTACCCGCGAAAATCATGCTACCCGAACCCGAACCCGTTTAGTAAACCACTACCCGTACCCGTCCCGAACCCGTTTATACATTACCCGTATCCATTCCAAACCCGTTTAAAATTACCCGCAGGTACCCGTACCCGTTTAAATACCCGATTAAATTATTGAATAATTATAAAATATAAAAAAAATATTTTATTAAATAAAATACATTAATAAAAATAAATATTTATCAATTATTTAATTTATTTAAAATAAATATATGAATAAAATATTTATATTTAATTATAAATTATAATATTTAATATATTTTAATGATTTATTAAGATCGGGTACCCGCGGGTACCCGCTATCCGTACCCGTTTATATAAGCGGATTCGGGTTTAGGGTACCCGAGAGGGTAAACCCGAACCCGACCCAAACCCGTGACGGGTATTGATTTGAATACTCGTACCCGTCCCAAACCCGTTTATACCGGGTTCGGATAGGGATAAACGGGTCGGATACCCGCGGGTACCCTATTATAGGGTACCCACTTGCATCCCTACTCTGGGAGATGATTTCCGGATTAAATTAAGCAATGAAATTAATAACTAACCGATAATGTGGATAGAGGATGGGGGGAGGAGGTGGTGGCGGTGGTGGTAGCGGCGTTGCCACTGGGCGATACGACGGCGTGGCCTGTGGTGTGGTTCCTAGTTGGTAAGGGCCACCTTGCGGTCTTCCTGTTTCATGGTTTCATAGCAAATTAAAACATACATGGAATGATGTGATATAAATGGAATGTGATCTTCGAAAATGAAAAAAAGAAAAAATTTGAAAATTTCGTTTGTGATTAGACCAACCTCTTGCAGGAGATGGCCTTGATCTTCCGAGGGAAGCAATGTTACAATTTGCTCTTCTTCCATCGATCATAGGATTTGGATCGGCACAAGCCCTCCGAGCTGATTCAGGTTCACGAAAAGTCACCTATATATTTATAATATTCAACATTCATGATAAGACGATATTTATGAAGGTCAAATTAACAAGAAACTGAAAAAGAAGGAGATGAACTTACAAAACCATATCCTTTAGATTTTCCTGTGTTTTTATCTGTAATAATAACAGCTTCAAGAATCTCCCCGAACTGCTCGAAGTATCTTCTCATCTCTTCCGTCGGAGTCTCCCATGCTAATCCTCCAACAAACACTTTAGTGAGCGTCGTGTCTCCGAACTGGGATCGATAATGCGGGTACGCCATGGACGATCGATATCGAACATTCAAATGATTATCAATCAACCAAATTCACAAAAATGGCTATACAGAAACAACCCTTTGTTGCCCAAGAAATCACCATCTTCTCATGCAATCACCCTCATGTGCCTGCAACTTCATCTTACCTCGATAGTTCGATCATTCAAACACATAAAATTTTCCGTTTTCAGACCAGGAAAGTGATAGCTTAAGATGGGTTGGAATTTGATGGCAAAATAAAGATATAGAAGGATAAGTTTGAGTGATTGGATCCGACAGGTGCAAACACTTATTTGCTGTCGAAACCAGAAAAAATATAGATGGTACGAGACAGAGAGAAAAGGTGTGGCTAAGTTGTAAATATTTGATATCAAAATGACAGCTGCGTTGGCTAAGCACTTGAATCTGTCCTCTCTGTCCATAACATTAATATACTTTCCCACCTTCCAATCAATAATCTTATTTTCATGTCTTCCTTAGCTTGTTTTTGTGTTCTTCCCTGTGTTTGTTTTTGGTTTTTCAACTCTATCATCATGTTCTACCATTTAATTTGATCATAACTAGCAAGATTTTGTTTGTTTATTGCTAATTATATGGTTGTCTAGTTGGATATTAGTTGTATCAACAGCATTTTGATGGTACTTTTCTTAATTTACATCAAAACAGGCTTCAATCATATACTATATTTACCAAAAAGTCAATTTTACAATTTTTTTTCGAAAAAATTTAAGAGGCTTAATATTCTATTTTAAAAGTGATGAGATGTACGTAAATTATTAACTTTTTTGTCTGAACTAATCCTCGTTCGAGTCGGGCAGGACTTTAAGGGGAGCAAAAGTCTTTAAACCGAGTTTTAACGCAGCTGCGTACTCAGCACTCGAACTCGAAATCTCTGGTTAAGTTAGAACAAACTCACGTCAGCTGATCTACGCATTCAGTGATACGTAAATTATTAATAATTGTGGGGTGATTGTGATTACTCGGGGAATAACAAGAAGTTGGAATAATAGTGGTGTACTTACTACAGTGGTTGAAGGATTTAAGGTTTAATTTCAGTTTTGTAGGTAAAACAATACGATCCTCATTAATAACTCGTGAACTGTTTCCTCCGTACCAAGTTGGACCACACTTATATAAGGATGAAAATGACATTTTTCTTTTTTTGGTTTGACTCGTATCACTAATACAAAAATGTTATTTGCCTCGAAATCGGCAATTTACGGTTTAGAGAATTTGTATATCGGAACTAAACCGTGTATAACTCGGCTCGGGCCTGTTCTGGTTCCAGCGGTTCAAAATGGTTCCCGTTCGATTTTTCTTTAAAGATTACCTAAATCGCAAATTCAAAACCGCGAAAGAATAATTCGGAAATACAGTTTCAAAACCGACAATTCCAGTTCAGATTCGATTTACCGGTTCAGTTAAGTTTTTACACAAATACTAATACATGCATTTCATTTCAATATATATATACTCGTTATACGAACCTATGATTTTTGGTGCTGATATAACATAGGTTTTAGCCCATTAAGCCCAACATAACATGTGACCCTAAAAAACTAAATCCCATTTTTTCATTTATTAACAATATTATAAAATAATCATAAAATAATAACAATATCAGAGTTAAATCATAAATATAGATTAGAGGTGATACAATTTTTCATAAAAACAAACTCGGGCCCCAAATCAAAATCAATCATAATAAACATAATCCAAGTTTAGAAATTTCAGCGAAAGCAAATAAAACGTTTGAAAATAAATCCAAACACACTTATTACATCTTTCATTAAGTTCAAATCCTTAATTTGAAAACAGTACACAAATAACAATGGAGCTCCACCTCTGACGTCAGGAAGTCTGGTGCAAGATCACTGAAAACTCCGGTCCACTGGCAACTCTCAACGACCTGCGCATTTTAAAACAAACCGTCCTAGTGAGCAAGAAAGCTCAGTAAGTGGCGCAGGGAAATCTATATTCCTTAGGGAATATGATTCTCCTCTAACCTACTATCTACTCATTTTATCACATACATCTTATCAAGGTTTTAAGCACATAAAACTTAAGTTCATTATCTTCGATTTCATCATAAGTATAAATTTCAGTCATATTCATATCTTATCAATTATGCAATAATTTATGAATTATGTATGAATGCGACTCCAATGCAAATGCAAATCACATGCAAATGCTTGCCCCGGGGTCTTCCCTTTTCTTTCTCTTTCTTTT
>CANYCX011613119.1:0-14927 GCA_948193385.1 Breynia disticha f. nivosa | reverse complement strand
AAGCTCATAAATGTGGGGATTTGCCAAATTGAGCGAAAGCTCTCTTAATTATGTGGGGATTTGCCAACTTATGAGAGTGGACTCTCGCACGTGCACGATAAACAATTTAAGACCCCGGGGCATGCATGTTGTGTAGATTGCTTTAGCATACATCGTGTTGCATTCGTATGGAAGTTAAAAATAGGAAATGCTGTTTAATATGTTACAACCTTATATGCGGGTGAAATTTGTGAAATGATTAGTGAGAGAGTGATGTGAAATCTGTTGATATGTGTGGAGTAATGGATTGGTGTGTTGTTATGATGAACTTGTGTTAACTTATGGGGAAAATGAGTTATAAATATGTGTAAACGTATAATATGAATGGTATGTTTGATTGGTATTGTGTTTGAAATGGATTTGGCACAAAAGTGTTGCTGTTTGGTGTGCAGGGGATGCTAAATGTTTTTAGAAACGGTTTCGTAAACCGTTTCCCAAACCGTTTGGCAGGAGGATTGGGTTCCAGAACACCCGAAAGGGACGAGGAATGGTTTGGACCAAACCGTTCCCCAAACTGTTTCATCCCATTGCACAAGTCAGTACGCCCGAACGGTTTGAGAAACGGTTTGTCAAACCATTCCCAATCCCGTTCGAGTGTTCCTCAGGCTAAACAGAAGGAGCAAACGGTCTGAGGAACAGTTTCTCAAACCGTTTCATAAACCGTTCGTTCCCATATAAGTAAATATGATGTAGAATGATGAGTGACTTGTATGGATATAATTGAGGGTGAATAAATGGAATAGTTCCCTAAGGAATTAGGCTATCAATGGAGAATGGTTAGAGAACAGTGATTGATACCGTCTCCCTTGCCATTACCTTTGCACTGGCCTATGAACGAACACAAATAAAATGGTTGGATCTTCTGTTATGTTGTGTGAATTAAATTATCTAAAGTATAGTGGAATTGGAGGAGGCTTAGGCCGGGCAGGCCGAGGTTTCCCCTGCGCATGCAGCTTAATAGCTAGTGATGATTGCTTACTGAGTATTCTTCAATACTCACCTTCTATTTTGTTGTTAAATATGTGCAGAGTAACATGTATCAGGGATGAGACGACATTATCGGTGAGGCTAGCAGTGCGATACCAAGGGTCGAGCTCCTAAGGCTTATTTGTACCGAAATACATGCTTGTATAGTTTTAAATTGTATCGAAATCGTATGATGGCATGTAAAACGTACGATTTGCTCTGACTTATGTTTGACAAATTTATGTTTTAAAAAGAAAAAAAATTATAGCACGTTTTAGCAATTATTTAAAAATGAACTTTGAGGATTTTTGGCGCGACAGTAACAGGTTTGGTTGATGATTAGTAACTGGTTAGATGATTGAAAACATCAATTGGTTGCTTTAAGACAGATTTGGTATGGAAAAAGCTTACTAAAATGGTGGAAATTGATGGATAATTGGATTTTGATGATTCTAAAGGTAGAATCAATGATGAATTGGTTAAGTAATACCATATTTGTGATTAATTTCGTACATGAAGATCTGTACGACGGGAGGTGTGATTTTGAGGGTAGTGTTTTTGTCGAGTTTTGCACGTATTTGGAGGAAAATGTTCTTACGCTTACTAAATTGGTTCGTAATTGAGTTGGAATTACGTTGATTACGTAAAGTAAGGTAATTGGCCTATAATGCTATGTTGAGTTGTTAGGTTCTTAGTTGAAGCCTAATGAATGCGATGTTTGGTTTATGATTGTTATGATATGTTTTGATCGAAATGGATTGAATACTTGCGTGGTATTGTTTGATTAACTCTTTGTGAGTTGAGATGATTATTGTGTTGTGGGCTATGCTATATTGTGCTGTGTGCAGAACGAATGTCATTCAAATGTTGTGTGCGAATATGAATGATATTCATATTAGTTACATTCATACATTTACATATCTGTGTGACACGAGCCTGTGTGGCAAGAAGTAGGATTATTGTGTGTTATCCTGGACTGCTGTGTGCTATGGTCCGTATTTACTAGCTTTGCTCAGAGCTGTATGCTCACGCTATATGCCATACCTCTGCTGCGTGCGATAGAGGATTTCCACTGCTGTGTGCGATGGTGGACAATACCCGGGCATTTTGTGTGAATGACATTAAAATTTCATTTCATACATTACATTTATGTATGTATGATTGAGGATTAATATGATTGAACCTGTGTGGTTTTTATTTGCTGTGTGCGATATTAATTGAAAGTTGTGGTTGATACGCTCTGTGCTATTTGATATCTATGTGAAATTAATTGTCAGCATTCGGGGATGCCTAGGGACAAGATAGATAGGCACGTTTTTGTGCTAATTTATACTTTACCCTGCACATCATTTAAGTTAAAAGGTAAGAATACTTACTGACTATTATTTATACTCACCCCGTTATTATTTTAATTGATTGTGTAGATCGTAGGTAGCTGCTGTTGACTGGACAGTGTCGGAGGTGATCAGCATTACCCGAGCTTACATAAGAGGTCGGACTCCAGGATTCAATTTTGAGATTTTACTCGCAGGTTTTCAGTTTGAATGTTTTAAAACTTGGTTTGCTTCCACTTGTGTTTTGTTTTTCAAAATATAATAGTTTGGGCCGGTGTTTTGAATAAGATACGTCTATATATCATATATTTTCTCTCTCCTCCTTTTTTAGATTTGATTTTATTTCATTTCTATAAATTATAATGTTTATCAGGAAAATTAGTTTTTAAAAATGAGCTTCACATTTAGTGGCATCAGAGCAGGGATTAAATTCTCTGCAGACTGTGCCAAAGATTTTCATGCTTTGTGATCTTGAAAATCTGAATTGATATTTAAAAATCTTAAATGATTTTTAATTTCTAATTTTGATAACAGATGGAGCCGATAGACGACGTATCACCTGATCATACTACAGAGTCCAGAGATTCAGTTGAGGGACAGGTTCAGCACCAGTACCTCCAGAGCAGCCTACGACCCAGCCAGAAGCACAGACTGCTATGCCTATACCTCCGTACGATTCGATATATGCTCCGTTCTGGGAAATGATGCAGAAAATGATGCGGGATCAGGGTAGAGCTTCAGGTAGCCAGAACCTGAACATTGATAAAAATTTTGTGGAGGTAAGAAAATAGGGGGCGAAGACATTTGAGGGTAGTACTGATCTAGCTGAGGCTGATGACTGGCTCAGGCATACAGAGCATATTCTGACTCGTATGAGATGTACTCCAGAGAGAAATTGAGGTACACTACTTCTCTTCTCGAGAAAGAATCCTGGAATTTAGGGGTGACGATTCCAGACAGTCAGAGAGATCATCCAGTGCTTACTTGGGATGATTTTCTGAGGAGATTTGCTGATAAGTATACTCCTCCGCATTACCAGACAAAGAAAAAGATAGAATTTCTAGAGTTGAAGGAAAAGGAGATGACAGTGGTTGAGTACGATGCAAAGTTCACCAGGTTATCTCGTTATGCTATAGAGGATGTGGATACAAACAGGAAGAGGAGTGACAGATTCATGAGAGGTCTGATGTATCCAATTTGAGACAGGATTGCGATGAAGCCTTGGACCTATGAGTTACTGCTTGAGACAACTATTCGAGATGAGGAGTTAGACGCAGAGGGAGATAAATCAGAAGGAAAGCGACATCAAGTGTCAGGTAGTTCTTGTTCTCAGTAGCAGAAAAAGAAGAAGACAAACTTCAGGCCACCGATAGAGACTGGTGGTAGTCAGGGCAGACAGTTTGGGAGAGGAGCTGGAGGTGGTAGAGATTATTCCACTAGGCCTCCTATTCCTCAGAGTCGCGGTACAGGTACTTACACCGGCAGAGAGATCACTCTACTGTGTTATACTTGTTGCCAGCCAAGACATTTTTTTAGAGACTGTCCACAGAGATCGGGGGTGCAGAGTGGTGAGATATCTTGATAGAGCAGTGTTGGTGAGATTAGACCTGCAATTTCGACTGGCACTGGTATAGGTAGAGGTGGCAGAGGTTATAGATCTACTTCTAGAGGCAGATCACCTGCTAGAGGTGGAGCAGTTCGTTCAGGTAGAGGAGGTGGATCTACAGGAGTAACAGCACCATCAGGGTCAGCACCACATGCCCAAGTTTATGCTATGACTAGAGATGAAGCTGCAGAGGATCCAGACGTGATCACTGGTACTATTTCTATCTTTTCATATACTACTTCAGTATTGATTGATCCAGGTTCTACATGCTCTTTTATGAGTGAGTTTGTTGTAGGCCATATTGGAGGTAGTATAGAGCATTTTGGTTATCCTATTTTTGTTTTGATGCCTGCTGGTGGTACTGTGTTGATGAGACATATTTTACGGCACTGTGAGTTACATATTGGCGAGTCGACGTATTTAGCAGATTTGATTGTTTTGAGGATGGCAGAGTTAGGGGTTATCTTAGGTATGGATTGGTTATCCAGAAATCGTGCTATGATCAACTGCTATTCGAAAGAATTCGTGATTGAGGTTGATGGTGATAGACGTGTATTATTAGTAGGCAAAAGGAAGATTATTCCTTCTTGCCTGATTTTAGCAGTGATTGCTGCGAGGTTGATACCAGAGAGTTGTGATGCCTATCTTGCTTCAGTGATTGATCTAAATCAACCTAAGTTAGAGGTTGGAGATGTAGAGATTGTTTGTGATTATCCTAAGGTATTTCCTGACGAGTTACCGAGATTGCCACCACAGCGAGAGGCTAATTTCAGGATAGAGACTGCGCCGGGAGCAACACCAGTTTCTATTGCACCTTATAGGATGGTCGTTGTTGAGTTATAGAAATTGAAATGGCAGCTGGAGGAATTATTAGAAAAAGGTTTTATATGACCTAGCGTATCACCTTAGGGAGCAGCAGTGTTAATTTGTACGGAAGAAAGACGGTAGTATGCGATTGTGTATTGACTATCGTCAGTTGAATAAAGTGACAGTAAAGAATAAGTATATGTTACCTCGGATAGACGATATGATTGATCAGCTGCGGGGAGCTACTGTATTTTCTAAAATTGATCTTAGATCAGGTTATTGGCAGCTGAAAGTTGAGGATAGCTCGATTGAGAAAACTGCTTTCAGGACTCATTACAGGCATTTTGAGTTCATTGTTATGCCATTTGGGTTAACAAATCCACCAGCAGTCTTTATGGCACTGATGAATAAGGTATTTTAGCCTTATTTAGATCAGTTTGTTGTGGTTTTTATTGATGATGTTCTGGTGTATTCGAGAGACATGAAGGAACATCAGAGACATATCCGTATTCTGCTCGATTTATTGAAAGAAAAAGAGCTGTATGCTAAATTTAGCAAATACGAGTTTTGGATGTATGGATTTATTTTTCTAGGACATGTAGTTTCAGCAGAAGGAGTGAAACCGGATCCTAGTAAGATAAAAGTAGTGCAAGAATGCAAGTTCTGAGAAACATATACGAGGTGCGTTGTTTTCTGGGTCTTGCAGGATATTATCGCCGATTTATCGAGGATTTTTTGAGGATAGCTAGACCTATGACATATTTGTTGAGAAAGAATGTTCCATTTGTCTAGAATGTCAATTGTGAAGCGAGTTTTCGTGAACTAAAGAAGAGGTTAGTTGAGGCTCCAGTTCTGATGTTACCTTCGCAGGGAGGTGGATTTGTTTTGTATACAGATGCCTCTGGAGCTGGATTAGGTGGAGTATTGGCATGACAGAGTTATTGCATATACTTCACAACAGTTACGACCGCATGAGACTAACTATCCGACACACGATTTGGAGTTAGTAGTGATCGTTCATGCTTTGAAGGTTTGGCGTCATTATCTATACGGTGAGACTTTTCAGATTTTTACTGATCATCAAAGTTTGAAATATGTTATGACACAACGAGAGCTAAATCTTCGGCAGAGGCGGTGGATTGAATTGTTGAAAGATTACGACTGCACGATTGAGTATCATCCTGGGAAAGCGAATGTAGTTGGTGATGCACTTAGTAGAAAAGAGACAGGGGATGATGATTCAGTTACTTATAGAGTGGAATCTCTATTTGTTTTACGAGAGTTATGGGTACAGTTAGATTTGATTGAGGATAAGATGTTAGGCAACATTAGCATTCGACCCCAAAAGAGAGATGTGATTGCTGAGCGGTAGAAAGAAGATGTTCATCTGATGCAGATAAAGAACAAAGTAGAACAAGGAAAGGTACCTACTTTACATTAACTTGATGATATTGGTGTATTGTATTATCGAGATAGATTATGTATTCCAGATATTACAGAGTTAAAGAACGAGTTGATGACAGAGGCTCATTCTTCTCCTTTATCAGTTCATCCTGGTAATACGAAAATGTATTGGGATTTGCGAGAGATGCACTGTGGGTAAATATGAAGTGGGAGATAGCAGATTTTGTTGCAAAATGTCTCCAATGTCAGCAGATAAAAGTAAAACATCAGGATCCAGTAGGAAAACTGAGACCACTTGATATTCCAGAATGAAAGTGGGAGAAAATCACCATGGATTTTATTATCAGTTTACCGAGGACATTTAGACGTCACGATGCTATCTAGGTTATTGTTGATAGATTGACGAAATCGACACATTTCTTAGCTATCCGACAGGACGACACGTTGGATAGGCTTGCTGATTTATATGTTGTCGAGATTGTCAGATTACATGGTGTTCCTACTTCGATTGTGTCTGATCGAGATCCTAGGCTTACATCGTGATTCTGGCAGAGTTTGCAGGATGCGATGGGTACACGTTTTAGGTTTAGTATGACTTTTCATCCGTAGACTGATGGTCAGTCGGACAGGACGATTCAGACAGTTAAGGATATGTTGCGAGCATGTATTTTGGAGTTTGGTGGTAATTGAGACGATCGTTTATCTTTGGCTGAGTTTGCATATAATAATAGTTATCGTTCTAGTATCGAGATGACACCTTACGAGGCGTTATACGGGAGACGGTGTCGTAGTCCAGTTTATTGGGATGTTGAAGGTTTGCGATAGATTGAGGGACCAGAGTTAGTTTAGCAAACCTTGGATAAAGTGAATGTTGTGAAAAGATGTATGAAATCAGCTCAGGATCGTTAGAAAAGCTACTATGACAAACATCATCGAGAGATAGAGTATGAGGTTGGTGATAGAGTTTTCTTACGAGTTTCATGCTGGAGAGGAGTGATTAGATTTGGGAGACGAGGTAAGTTGAGCCTCAGGTATATTGGACCGTATGAGATTATATAGAGAGTAGGACTGCTAGCTTATAGACTGAGGTTACCAGTGGAGTTGTCTCAATTACATGATGTATTTCATGTTTCTATTTTGAGACGATACCGATCAGATCCTAGTCACGTATTGAGCACTACAGAGATAGAGGTATTTGAGGAGTTGACATACAAGGAGGATTCTGTTGAGATTTTGGATCGACAGATGAGACGTTTGAGGAATCGTGAGATTCTGATGGTTTTGGTGAAATGGAGTTTTCATTGACCAAAAGAAGCGACTTGGGAAGTTAAATCAGATATAAGACATCAATATCCATATTTGTTTTCTGATTCGATTTCTCGTACTTGAGGAAGTAGCTTGGATTGATGGTTTGATGAGTTTGAAGCTTTGCGACGTTGTTTACGGGTATGTTTGGATATTACGGGTTTGGTTTTATATGTTTTGTACTATGTTACTTGCTGCAATTTGGACTTTAAAGATAGTATGAGTATGTTGAAAATGACCATACTTAGGTTTTGATTGCGATTTGATTCGTTTGAAATTTCGGGGACGAAATTTCTTAAGTGGGCGAGAATTGTAACATTCTCAAATATTTTAGGATTGATATATAAGGAAAATTTGTCAAAATGGAATCGAATCAAATCGAAACAAGTTGAGGAATTGAAGAATACAGTAGACTGCCAGATTAACGCACGTTAATCTGGAGCAGACTGAAGAATAACGTACGTTATTCAGTCTGGAAAATAACCCACGTTAATTCAAAAATAACGTACGTTAATGACAAACAGAACTTTTTTTAAAAAGGCTCGGAAACGCCGCATTTCATCCTAAAAACACTTCTAAACATCTCCAAACATTCTCTCAACTTCCAAATCACTTCCTAGGGTCATCTAAACACTAAATCAACCAACAAACACAAGGATTACTGCGGATTTTCCACCGAATCATGCTTTAAAGGTAAGTTTCTTCATTTTAGGGTTTTAAAGAGGAATTTTCAATTTTGATCTGAAATTGATGTGAAAAATGGATGTGTTTGGTATGGTTTCGATGGGTTTTTGCTGTAGATTAATCTATCAACTAGAAACTTCAAAACACAAGATTTAAACATGATTCAAGAAATTCAAATTTTTGGAAAACTTGTAAATTATGGATTTCTGGAAAGATAGAAAGTTGTAATAGGTTTCGTTGATGATTAGTAACTGGTTGGATGATAGAAAACATCAATTGTTTGCCATAGGACAGATTTGGTATGGAAAAAGCTTACTAAAATGGTGGAAATTGATGGATAATTGGATTTTAATGATTCTAAAGGTAGAATCAATGATGAATTGGTTAAGTAATACCATATTTGTGATTAATTTCGTACAGGAGGATCTGGATGATGGGAGGTGTGATTTTGAGGGTAGTGTTTTCGTTGAATTTTGTACGAGGTAGGTGTTCTTACGCTTACTAAATTGGTTTGTAATTGAGTTGGAATTACGTTGATTAAGTAAAGTAGAGTAATTGGACTATAATGCTATGTTGAGTTGTTAGGTTCTTAGTTGAACCATAATGAATGAGATGTTTGGTTTATGATTGTTATGACATGTTTTGATCGAAAATGATTGAATACCTGTGTGGTATTGTTTGATTAACTCTGTGTGAGCTGAGATGATCATTGTGTTGTGTGCTATACTATATTGTGCTGTGTACAGAACGAATGTCGTTCAAATGCTGTGTGCGAATATGAATGATATTCACATTAGTTACATTCATACATTTACATATCTGTGTGACACGAGCCTGTGTGGCAAAAAATAGGATTACTGTGTGTTATCCTGGACTGTTGTGTGCTATGGTCCATATTAACTAACTTTGCTTAGAGATGTGTGCTCAAGCTATATGCCATACCTTTACTGTGTGCGATAGAGGATTTCCACTGTTGTGTGCAATGGTGGACAACACCCGGGCATTTTGTGTGAATGACATTAACATTTCATTTCATACATTACATTCATATATGTATGATTGAGGATTAATATGATTGAGCCTGTGTGGTGCGTATTTGTTGTGTACGATATTAATTGAAAGTTGTGGTTGATACACTGTGTGCTATTTGATATCTATGTGAAATTAATTGTCGGGCGTTCGGGGATGCCTAGAGACAAGATAGATAGGCACGTTTTCATGCTAATTTATACTGTCCCCTACACATCATTTAAGTTAGAATCTAAGAATACTTACTGAGCATTATTTATACTAACCCCGTTATTATTTTAAATGATTGTGTAGATCGTAGGTAGCTGCTGTTGACTGGACAATGTTAGAGGTGATCAGTGTTTCCAGAGCTTACGTCAGAGGTCGGACTCCAGGATTCAATTTTGAGATTTTGCTTTGTACATATTGTACGTTTCTGTATATACATGCAGGTTTTTAGTTTGAATGTTTTCAAACTTGGTTTGCTTCCGCTTGTGTTTTGTTTTTCAAAATATAATAGTTTGGGCCGGTGTTTTGAATAATATAACGTGTATATATCTTACATTTTCTCTCCTTAGTTTTTAGATTTGATTTAATATCATTTCTATAAATTATAATGTTTATCAGGAAAATCAGTTTTTAAAAATGAGCTTCACAATCTCATCCAACTCATTTAGTTGCAATAAGCATTTCTCGCCAGCTTGATTCAAATCAAAGTTGAGTGCCTTAATTGCCCAAAATGCCTTGTGTTCTAACTCCACTAGCAAATGACACAGCTTCCCAAACACAAATTGATATGGAGACATGCCAATTGGAGTCTTTCATGCTGTCCTATAAGCCCATAAGTCGTCATCAAGGTTGATTTCCCAATCCTTGTTGCAGTCACGGTCTTTTCCAAAATTTGCTTGAGTCTCTGTTTAACTTGTCTGCTTGTTTGTGGATGATAGGGTGTGGCTAGTCTATGTTGGAAACTGTATTTTCCCAAAAGCGCCTGAAATGGGTGATTGTTGGAATGAACTCTATTATCTCTAATGATGGCCCAGAGCACTCCAAAACACGAAAAGATGTTTTTCTTGAAAAACTTGACCACCGATTTAGCTGTATTGTCAAGTAATACAATTGCTTCCACCCACTTCGAGACATACTCTACTACTACCAAAATGTACTCATTCCCAAAAGATTTTGGAAAATGTCCCATGAAGCCCAAACCCTTAATTGAGGCATTTTTTATCTTTTCCCAATTTCTCTAGTCCTATGACATTCAACACACGTTCTCACAAAGTTTCTTGCATCTTTGAAGATTATGGGCCACTCTGAAGGACCTTTACAATAGTGCAATTTGGACCATGATGTCCTCCACATGGTAAAGCATGACAGTGCTTCAATATTTAGACTACCTTCTCCTCTGGCACACATCGTCGTGTGATCACAAAAATAGATCATCCCACAGGTAATGATTGACCTCGGCCATAAACTGTTGTCTTTTATGGAAGTCTAACCCATCTGGAATTATTTTGGAACTCAAGTAGTTGGCTATGTTCGCTTAACAAGGAAGTTCCATTTTTGTGTCTCCAACCTTCATAATTCTCTCATTAGGGAAATTATCTGAAATTGGCCCTTCTCTTTCTCTTGACCCCTCTAAGCGTGATAAATGATCTGCTACAACATTCTCTCATCCTTTCTTGTCTTTGATCTCTAAATCCAAATCCTGCAACAGAAGGATCCATCTGATCAACTGCAGTTTTGCCTCTTTCTTAGTCATCAAGTACTTGATTGTCGAGTGATTGGTGAACACAATGACTAGAAAAGGGCAAATTACATAGTTCCTTTTCTATACTTGCTTAATTCACTTTTACCGATTATTGGCATAATGTATTTCATGTGGTCTTCCCTCCTTTCTTTGTCCTAAAACTGCTTCGATAGCAAAGTCATTGGCGTCACACATGATTTCAAATAGAATCTTCCAGTCAGGTGGTGAGAGAATTGGCATTGAAGTCAAGCTTTCTTCAACCTATTAAAAGCTGTAAGGCACTCAGAATAAAATTTAAATGGTGCGTCCTTCACAAGCAACGCACACAGAGGTTTTGTGATGGATGAAAAACCTTGAATGAATCTCCAATAAAAGCCAGCATGACCTAAGAAGTTATGGATTCCTTTGATAGAGGTAGGTTGTGGCAATTGGTCAATTACCACCACCTTAGCTTTATCCACTTCAATTCCATCAATAAAAATTCAGTGCCCTAAAACAATTCCTTCCTTTACCATAAAATGACATTTTTCCCAATTTAGCATAAGATTTGTATCCTTACATCTTTCAAGGACATGAGCTAAATTCAAGAGGCATGCATCGAAATTGTTTCCAAAGACTGAAATGTTGTCTATGAATATTTTAATTATGTCCTCAATCATATCCCAAAATATTGCCATCATACACCGTTGGAAGGTGGCAGGTGCATTACACAACCCAAATGACATACGTTAGTAGGCAAAGGTACCGTATGGACATGTAAAAGTTGTTTTCTCTTGGTCCTCTAGGGTGATAACTATTTGGTTATATCCTGAATAACCATCAAGAAAATAATAATATTCATGACTGGCCAATTGCTCTTGCATTTGATTAATAAATAGTAAAGAGAAGTGATCTTTTCGAGTAGCACTATTGAGCTTCTTATAGTCTATACAAAATCTCCAACCATTCACTATTCTAGTAAGAATTAACTCATTCTTGGCATTTTGAACTACAGTTATACCTCCTTTCTTCGGTACCACTTGAACTAGACTCACCTAAGAACTATCAGAGATAGGATATATTATACCTAAATCAAGAAGCTTAATGACCTCAGTCCTTACCACTTCTTTCATGTTTGGGTTGAGACGTCTCTAGTTTTCAAATGAGGGTTTATGATTGTCTTCCATGAGAATATGGTGCATGAAAATGAAGGGGCTTATTCCCTTGATATCCACTATGTTCCACACAATAGCCTCCTTGTGCTCTCGTAACATTCACAACCATTTCCCTTCCTACACATCACTCAAACAAGAAGCAATAATAATAGGAAATGTAGATAATTCTCCTAGGTAAACATACCTCAAATTGGATGGAAGTTGCTTCAATTTTCACCCTTGGAGTTGCTTGATTGGAAAGAGTATCCACTGGTACTTTAGATGCCAAATCCTCGAGCAGTGATGATTTTAGAAGCGATTCCCCGTTGAGCTCCATAATTTATTGCAGTAACTCATCATTTAGCTCACTATTGACCAAGCTGGATGTTATGACTGTTTTTAAAGGTCCCTTGTTGGCATCTGGAAGAGATCTCTCACTAATCCATCCATTAAGTCTATTCTTAAACATTCAGCATCCTTAATATATGGGCAATGAATAGCCTAATAGACATTGAAGTTTTGCATCTCACTAACCACTTTCAAAGTGAGTTTTGCTCACTGAACATCGATCATTACCTTTCCTGTGGTAAGAAATGATCTCCCTAAAATGATTAGAATGTCTAATTCACCCTCCCCCATGTCTAACACCAGAAAATCTATTGGAAAATAAAATTTCCCCACTTTAACTAAAATGTCTTCAACCTTTCCTTTGGGGTACTTGATTGAGCAATCAGCTAATTGGAGACAATTGGTGCACGGTTTGAGTTCCTCCATGCTGAATTGTCTGTAGAGAGATAGGGGCATGAGATTGATTGAAGCCCCTAAGTTGTAGAGTGCCCTCTCAATTCCCAATATACCAATAGTTATTAGTATTGTTAAACTACCTGTATCTTTAAGTTTCTGGGGTAGCTTCTTCTAATTGGCTGCACTACATTCTTCTATTAAGGGTACTATAACATACTCCTTCAACTTCTTCTTACTGAAGACTATTTCCTTAAGACATTTGGCATGTTTTGGCATATGGAAAATAATATCCAAGAATCGGATATTGACCTGCACCTTCTTAATCATACCCAGATACCAGATGAACTCCTTAGCCTAAGGAGTAACCTTGGGAGCTTTAAAAAATGGCAGTGGAGGCATGTCCACGTTCCTATTGCCTTCCCCCTTTCTATTTTCTTCTTCTCCTTGGCTATTTTCCATTTCTCTTTTCCTGGATCTACATTGACCTTCTTTGGTTGTCCTATATTTGCATTTCCACTTACATCAGATTGTTGATCTGAAACATTAGTTGTCTTCTCATCCATCCTCTCTTGCAGTTCTTTCCCACTTCTTAATGTAATGTCACAAGTATTATCTCTTGTGTTCTGTGTTGATGAACTAGGTAATTTTCCCTTTTCTAGTTACCCCACTTGATGTTCCTAACCTTGCAAGGTTGCAAGAGTGGACTTATTGATCGAATCTTGAGCTTGTAAAAAATTTTCCACTTGGCGATTGGTAGATGATTAAGTGTCCATTAGTTTGTGGATACTCTTGTTTGTCTTCACTTGAGACTTCATAAATTGTTCCATTTTTTCTATCGCTTTTATGAACATCTCCTCCATATTAGGTTTGGCATCTTGGGGAGTGGTTGATGATGTAGGATTGTTTGGGTTTTGTGATGATGGTAAAGGATAGGTGGGCTTTTAAAATGGGGGTTTTGGAAAGTTGGGTGGATCTCTTGGTGGAAATGGTTGGGTGGGATAAGCACTTGGTTTGTAAGGTGGGTATGGGTGAGGTTATGACAGAGCTTGATAATTAAAATTATTCCTCCCTCCAAATTTAGGGTGATTCCTCCACTTTGAATTGTATGAATTGGTGTATCGGTCATTTGCTTGTTGAGGTTTGTTGAATCTTCTGCCAACAAAATTTGCTTCATCCATTTCCCTTCGATTCGTCTCTTCACACCTCTGTGCTTCCCCATACCTATAATCATCATCCAAATGATCTACTCCCCCACATATACCACATTGGGCCTCAACTCTTGCCACTTTCTCCTTCATTATAGTCTTCACACACTCTCATCTATCTTTGATTTCAAATCTAGACTATAATGGGAAGCTTTATTCACTTGCTGGCTCCTTTTACCTTTAAATGCCTTGTTCTGAAAATTATTAGCCACCATTTCAAAAATATCCCAAGCCTCCTCTGTCGTCTTATCTCCCACATATCCCCCATGAAGCAGTATCTACAAAGGACTGGTTTGATAAAGAAAGTCCTTCATAGAAAAACTATATCAAAAGAGCAAAAAGAAATTGGTGGCATGGACATTGGGTAAGGAACATCTTAAACCTATCCTATGCTTTATGAAAAGCCTCCCTATCTAGTTGAGTAAAGGTGCAAATCTTATACCTTAGGTCGATGGTCTTCTGAGGTGAATAATATTTGGACATAAACTTTTTGTATACCTCATCCCATGTCCCTGAAGAGCCTTCTAGTAAGTTGATCAACCATGCCTTTGCCTTATCCTTCAAAGTGTATAGAAAACACCGCATCCATAACTCCTCTTCTGTCAACCTATGTAGGGGAAAGCTTTGAAGCATTGCATAGAACTTGTAGAAAAATGATAATGTATCCTTAGATGCCAATCCATCTAAAGATGAGAGCATATTGAAATGAACACCCTTCAACTTATAGGTCCTAGCTGCTGTGCTCTGTTAGTGTAAGCCCTAGCCTAATCCATTATTTGTAACTTTTATTATAACAACTTGTGGTATGTGTTTGATAAAATATCCAAGAATGTTAATTAAGTGCTTCAGGTATCAAGGTTAAGGACCTTGATAATAGAACCTAAAAGTTATGAGATTAAAATTCTAAATATCTTTAGTCACTTATTTTTATTAGAATGGGAA
>CANYCX011610844.1:0-25373 GCA_948193385.1 Breynia disticha f. nivosa | reverse complement strand
AGTAGCTGGCTGCGAACTGGGTGCGGACTTTGATCAGCAAACTCAACAGCATCTTCAACTACTTCGTCTATCTTCTTCTCAATCGCCTTCAGTTCTGCTTCGCTTGCTAGTTTGTTCTCAAGTATGTATTTCTTCAGGACGGGGATGGGGTCTCTAGCAGCATAGTGAGCCTTCTCAGCTGGCAAAGAAGAAAAATTGATCATGAATTAATAAATAAACTATCACCACAGCAAAGGAACTATGGAAAATTTAAATCCAAGCAACTGCAAAACAAGAACTCACCGGGATCACGAAGCTCATCAGGATCAGCCAAGGAGTGACCTCTAAACCTGTAGGTTTCACATTCCACCAATGTTGGCCCTTCTCCTCTCCTGGCCCTTCCAATGGCCTCCTTTGCTACCTCCCTTACCTTCAAAACATCCATTCCATCAACATGAACACCGGGCATTCCAAATGCAGGACCCTTCTTATAAATTTCAGGATCTGATGTTGCCCTGAGATGGGACATCCCAATAGCCCACAAGTTATTCTCCACAACAAACACAATGGGCAATTTCCATAGAGCAGCCATGTTCAAGCACTCAAAGAACTGTCCATTATTACAAGTTCCATCTCCAAAAAACGCCAATGTGACATGATCACAGTCAGCCTCCTTCAAAACCTCCCTCTTATACTTAGAGGTAAAAGCAGCACCAGTAGCAACAGGAATTCCCTCACCAATAAAAGCAAACCCTCCTAGCACATTGTGCTCTTTGGAGAACATATGCATAGATCCACCTTGGCCCCGGCAGCATCCAGTGGTCTTACCGAAAAGCTCACTCATCACGGCACGAGCTGGGACTCCCTTGCTCAAGGCATGGACATGATCACGGTAAGTACTCACAACAGAGTCCTCTTTCTTCAATAACTTAATGAAACCAGTTGAAACAGCCTCTTGTCCATTATAGAGATGAACAAAACCAAACATTTTACCTCTATAATACATCTGAGCACACATGTCCTCAAAAGCTCTCCCTAATATCATATCCTCATATAGCACCAATCCTTCATCTTTTGTAATCAACTAAACATGCAAACACATAAATAAGCTATCATAAAAAAAACTCTTTAAACAATCGTTGCAAAGTTCAACTCTTTACAAAATTCTTTACATTTTTTAAACTAAAACTTAAATGGGCACAACTATTTTACCTTCAATTCACCTCACAAACACTAAAACTTCAATTACAAACAAAAACAAACATAAAACGTAAAGATTACAACTTTAACTGAACAAATCAAAAAATACACAAATGGTAAGCAAAATCATACCAAATTGGAGCTTGATTTAATCTTCTTCTCCTTAACAGCATCAGAAACAGCAACAACACAAGACGAACGGCTTAATTCAGACCGAAAAAATTTAGAAGAATTCAAACGAAGTTTACGAGTTGATCCAAGAAAAGAGGAAGTGCATTTAGGAGTATCAAAGAGATTGAAAGATTGGTTTTCAAGAGATCTAGAAAGAGGGAGAGATTGGATTAAATTAGTGGCAGAGAAAGCAGTGGACATCTCTGCTATAAGAAATGCTCCGTGTTTCCTTTTGTTTATGAGGGACAGAGAGAGAGAGAGAGAGATGGGAGAGAAGAGGGAGAGAGAGGAGATGGATTATATATAGAGAGGATGGCGGAGGAAACGAGGGAAGGGAGCTTAGAAAATACCGGCTAGGAAGCGTCGTGCGTGTGTGCGAGTCGATGATGGTTACCAAACTCAAACTGTCTCGTATCCGAGCTGAGTCGTGTCTTGTCGGAAGTATATCACTACACGGTAAAATCGGAACGGTGATCGAACTAATCAAGCGCGATTGAATGGTAGTTTTATTAGTCAAATAAGTAGTTTATTTGTCGAAACAGTAATTTAAAAATAATATAAATAAATGAATTTAAATATATAAAATATTTATTTTTTCAATACTTAAAATCAGTCTGATTCATCGATTGAACTGACTGATTGGTCGATTTTTACGGGTTTGGTACTACTTCGCCTACAAACCCATTTGAATGGTAAAACAGGATTGGATCAATGGCCGGTTTATCAGTTTAACCGGTCATTTCGTTCGGAGAACTAACCTACGTGATAACAACCTATCTTAAATAGATTTATAATAGTTTAGTTAAACATCGTATATCAAATTCAATTTCGTATTACCTAATTTAACTAATCGCTCACGTAAAATCTTGTTCTCACTCAAAAGATTGAGCGTGTATTTATCAAATCCATGTGTAGTAAAACTAAATTATGATCACAAAACTTTTTTGAGGAGATTTTAGAGAGTAACACATAAATGATTAGATGAATTTTTGGTTAATTAAATGATTAGTAAGAACCTATAGGCTGTACTCACTCCACCTCACCTAACTTTAGTAAATTATTGGACGGTGGGTGATAATTTTTATTACGTATAACGTAATACAAAAAAATTACTGAAAAAAATAAATTATTTTCACTACATGTAATCTAAAACTGATGTATTAATGTGTTTCGTATTTTTTTTTTACTTCACATGATTGGAGTTTTGTAAAAAAAACACATTAATGGAGTTTTTTCAACACTTTTGAGCAAAAGTAGTGAATTAACAATAAGGGACATCATTGGAGTTTTTTTTTTAATCACAAGGTATTCTGAGCATCTCAGATTAATCCTCGTTCGGCCGTTCTCTCAACCAAGTTTTAATGCAGCTGCGTGCTCAGGACTCGAACTCGAGATCTCTAGTTAAATTAGAATAATCTCACGCTAGTTGATCTACGCGCTTGGTGGTATATTGGAGTTTCTCTTTTTGAGCAAAAGCCGAGTTTCTCTTTTGAGGAAAAGTAGGTTTGTGAGTTGGCTCTTGTAATTATTATTAGATCCATTTATACTGAAAGTAAATTATGCTCTCACAAAGCTTTATTGAGGAGATTTTAGAGAGTGGAATAAGTGATATGGACATGTTTTTGGTATAAATGATTAGTAAGAGCCCCATATGTTGTAAGCAAGTTGTTACAAAGCAAAAAAACACCAATTATATAATTCTTTTTTCGAATAATATAATACTCCATCCTATCCATAGGTATAAAAATTGATTTGAATGGGCCAATCGAATCGGTAAAACGAATATGAATTCGATTTGATTTTACTTTTCAAATTGATTTCTAAATAAATCAATATTAAACCAATGAAAAATCAACAAACTGATTGATTCAATTGATGGACTAAATCAATTTTAAAATTTAAAAAAAAAATTATAATTTTCAAAAATTATATATATATATATATATATATATATATATATATATTATTTATTTAAATTATTTTTAAATTACTAATTTATCAATAAACCACTATTCCACAAATGAACCAACCACCTAATATATTTTCCGATCTGATCACTAGTCTAATTCTAATAGTATTGCTCTTATATGTAACTGACTGAGCAACAAATTATCAGATATTAATGTCAATATATATATATATATATATAAATTATTTTAAAATTACTAATTTATCAATAAACCACTATTTCACAAACGAACCAACCACCTAATATGTTTTCCGATCTGATCACTAGTCTAATTATAATAACATTGCTCTTATATGCAACTGACTGAGCAACAAATTATCAAATATTAATGTTAAAGAAAGTTTCATCGTCAAATTATAATCGTTTTTTTCATCGTCAAATTATAATCGTTTTTCTTTACCAATAAATTTCATAATCTAATTGAAAGAAAATAATTTTTTACCTTATTTTGCTTATAAAATGCATTCATACAAAATCTTTCATGTACAATGGTGTAGGCAATATACAAATATACAGAACAAATTAATCCCAATTTTCCATACCTTAAATAAAATGGTTGCGGAATCAACAAAACAAGCGAGGGGGTCAGAATCCTCATGCAAGCCACGCTAACGAGCTTTGATAAACTAAGTCGTCATCGGTAAATCAGAGGTCCGGTCATCGGTAAACGAGAGGTCCGGCGGAATCTCCACTCCCGTTAGTCTATACAAGGGGAAGGAAGGGGGTTCGCATCACTCTTGATTTGCCTTCTCCTTGCCTGCACAACAGATTGCGTATTAGTAAAACAGCGTCGAGGGAAGGAGACAAAGTTCTAAAGCTTTGGAGGATTCTTCATTAAACTCACCAAATATACTTGATTTCAGTGGGAACCGAAGTGACGATCCCTTAACTTTCAGTTCCCTCAGTTGCCTACTTCTGTTGCCTTTTTTATTGTTTGCTTGATCGCTGCTACTTTCTCCGGTTAAAAGTTCGGGTTTTTTCTTCACCTTTTTCTCGTGATACACTGCGGGTGGGGCAAGCCTCAGTTGCGGCATATTTTCAATTTGGATTATCCTTTGTTCTTTCTGAAGGTTAGTCAGCATCTCAAACTGCAGGATCAGGGATTGAGTTCGTTAATAAAAGACGCGAGCCGTTGGGATATCTGGAGGAAAATGATAGTAAAGCAGATGCTACTTACCCGTGATATTTGCTGAAGTCCATGAGAATTATCCAACAGATCATCGTACTGGTGGAGAACACTTGACTTGCGCGATCGATAGGGTCTTGATGAACCCTTTTTAACTAAACCATCAGATGGAAATGCTGATTTGTCTCTAGGCCTATGAGCACTTTTCTTAGGCATGCAAACAGGACATCCGTTTAAGGGGCCTGCACTGGATGACTCACTTTCCGGATGTTCGCATTCAAGGTGCGTCGCATGACCACAACTGAAAACTCGAATTCGGAAACTCAAGGAATTCTTCGTCAGGTCGCAGTTACATATGCAGCAAACTGGATTTCGTGGAGCATACCCGTGAGATGCTCCCTTCTTTAGCAAACTCAATGTATAGAACGTATCATCCTCTATCAAAGACTTGGCAGTATCCTAGAACACATCCGCAAAAGTTTTAATGTAAAATTCATCTAATCAAAATGAGTAAAAAGATCATGGTGGTCAAAGAAAATGAAGGTGATAAACAGATGGTCTATAAAATAGATGCACAAGTAAATCCAAAAGCAAAAACTCTAGATGCAAAATAATACCAGAATTCTTCTCTCAAAGCCATATGTTCCTAGCATCCCCAATATAGTAACCTTAAAATCTCCAAATTCTTGGCTTCCATTTTCAGAGAGGAGTTTTGACATGATAGTTGGAAGGCGGACACATCCGATCATTCCTTCAACAATCTCTTTGATAAACTGAGAGATTAATTTCTTCAGTATATGAGCACCTTTGTGAGATTTCAATATTTTCCATTTGATTATGCATGCTTCTTCTTCCTCGTGTGAGCCAAATGTTTCCCCTAGAATTCCATGATTTTCTTCTTTTAGTACTTCCTTATTCACATATACATCCATCATAGGTTCGCAAAACCTGAATTAAGCATCAAGAAAAGTTAATCGAGCAAAACCTGAATTATGCATCAAGAAAAGTTAATCAAGAGAGATTAATGTCCTGAAAGTGTAATCGTTTTCCGAAATGCGCTTAAAATAAAGTAGAATTAATATATGATACATCTCTAAAAATTACTTCCAAGGAAAAGAAAAGGTAGAGATAATCAAAGCAAGCAGCCGGTCAAATCAAATTTTTAACAAAGACTACTTCCAATAACATTTTAAGCTGCACTTCTTGAATGAGTATACAACAATAGATAAAAGCCACATACATCAAACAACGAGCAAATAATGAGTTTATCAAACAACGAGCTAACGAGCCACATACATCAAAGCTAAATAAAAGGAAAATACTTTTTATCATTTAAGCTGCACTTCTTGAATGAGTATGACAACAGATAAAACTGACCATTAAAAAACATATCAGGAATAACCAGAAATACAAAGAAAACCCTGAGTGCTGAGTCCTAGACATTCTGAAGCCAGAGGACTTGCATATGACCTTTTCTTTAATAAAGGGGGTTGGCGAATAAATGGTATAGAGTTGCCTATGAATTTGCTATACATTGATTCTCAATCATTATCGTTAGTGGTAAGCCATAAAAATCATCAACCAGAAAACTGGTAGTTCACAAAATTGAGTTCATACCAGAAAATATAGATTCGTGAAGAACTTACGAGTCAAGTAATCTGAACCAGAGTGTCTCAGATTCCTCAGGTTCCAATCTGGGGGTGTTCCTCTGACACAATCCTATACAAGCATTCAATGTACTTCGTATTTCACTCACCTGTATGCATATTAAGATTACATGGATGTCCAGGGAAGTTTGTTAAAAGAAGTAACACAATGGCCATAACAAGGCATAAATCCACACACCTCCTTAATTTTCGAAGCAGCGACATACTGGTCAGTGCTAGATAAACCTCTGAAACCCTTGTTTGAAACCACATTTTGCACAGCTGTATCAAGCTCAATAAATTTATCATTGAGGCCGGACAGTGTAAGTAGAAGAGCACTTCCAACATCCCCAACTCTTTCTAATAAAAATGCAGCAGCATCTGTTATTCCATACTGCTGGCAAAGGCGTAAACAGTGTTCTACTCGATAGCTATCAAATGTCTCCAGGAATTTGAGAACTGAATCCCTTTCAAACTGGCACAATAGCTGCAGACATAAAATGTTAATTACTTAGAATCTGTGACAATGAAGCAGTAAGAGGAACTAATACAATGAAAGTTATCATTGACTTGGGTTTGTGTTTATACTTTTAATTTCTAAAATGTTGTTCAGCAAGTATTATTACAAGTACTCACCTCTAAATAAAGCTCAATCATGTCATCAGTCACATTAATAGGATAGTTCCGTGCCAATTTGGGAAAATCTGAGATCCTTGCCAAGTAACCCCCCAATTCTTTTGACTGTTCTTTCAGCTTTCTTGCATTATAAGACTTCATGATGTCATCTTTTCTTAAATTAGAAAAGTCCAGGGTCCCGGAAAAATGGACCTGAATAACTGTTTTTAAAAACAGAAAGAGGCTTTTTGGCAGAGAATGCAGCTCAGAGAGTATGTGTGCAATTTCATTATTGAATTGATCAACCACCAAGAAAAATGTGCCCTCTCTGCGAAGAAAGCAAACGCTAGAACAGAATATTCTCCATAACAGAAAATCTAGTATAATATAAAGACTGAAAATACAGTTTAAAATTAATTAAAAAAATTACCGGCTTAGGATAACCAAATCTGGAATTCGAGACATCACAGCCAATCGAAAAGCATCAAGCTCATTGCCACTCAGACATTGCAACATATGATCAATATAGGAGAATGTATGAATAGGTTCATTCATATCTTTCATATAACTTTCCAAAGCAGTAACATACTCATGCCTGAGGGTATAAATTAAACCGCAAACCTACAAAACATCAGCAGCAACATTAAGAAAATACCAATTCAAACTACAGAGAGAGAGATTGAGATTGAGATCATGTCCTTAGGCAATACAAAATTATGAACAATGCATACCTGATAAAAGTTTGCTTTCTCGCAGAGTTGCAACACATAAGATGCATTCCATTCAGTCTCCGGTACTACCTCCAGTAAGGAAAGCACTTGTTTTTCCCTTATCTTTGAAATTTCAACCGAATCACCCGAGGGATGATCGCATTCTGATGTCAAATACTCCAAAATATGGGCCAGCATACCGTTTGAAACATGAGATTTTCCATGTGCAACATAGAAAGCAACGAATTCAAACAGATGCCCCAAATCTTTCTTTGTAGGCCAAGCTTCAACAGATCCATTGGTATCGTTATTAGCAAATTCATATGACTGCTGCATGACGTTTTCTAAAATGTGGACTAATGCGTTAATGGTATTTTGCACTAACAAATTTCTTGTCCCAGCTACAGCATTATTGTCCTGATTTTCGATCAAATTTTCATTTTCATCGTCATGCGAACAACCACCAGGTAGCAGGGTGTCATCATTCGTGAAAGCATATCTCAGAACATCTAAAGTAGCTTCTGTATCTAACTCTAACAAATGATACAGGTTCAAGTATTTTCCTCTGTATGTAGAGTTTGATGATAACTGTGAAGTAGGCGAACTTTCTAATAAAAACTGCACAAGTTCTGATCTAATGGACGGCAATCGGTCAAGAGGAAGAGCTCCATGTCCTGCAAAGTTGATGATTCATTGTCTCAAAAACATTGAAGAAAAAAAAATAAACACATCAAAATCATGCTCCTAGTGTAATAGTTCACAAATTTTCAAAGGTTTCAGTGGCAATACACTTCCAGATAAAAAAAGCAAAATATCAACAATTTTCTAGCGATTAACCAAAAAAATATAAGGAAAGTGGTTTAACATCTCAAACCAAAGAAAATTATGCACTAAACCAAATTGTGCAAATTAAAGGCAAGGATATACAATTCAAATGACTTTAAGACAAGTATCCATAACAACAGTGAGAAACCAAATTATGGATCTACCTAGACATGTATGACAATCGATCATCACTGGTGAAAAGTAAATTTCATTGACAAAGGGATTGATTCACTAACTTCAATATCTTTAAGCTCATACCTGGTGGAAAAGAAAGGCCTGAGAAACAGTACTTCAAATAAACAAGCGTCCGATAACTGTTGATGATAAATAGAATGTCAATTTACAAACTGCACAGCTCATTGTACAAAAAGCATTCATTTGCTACATGCAAAACTCCATTCCAACCAAAACTCTACTGTTTGGAAAGCATCCATGAATGCAATTGCCCATCAAATCCAACCAAAAAAAAAAGCAGGGAAAGATACGTAATTTCTATAGCACTAATCCCTCATATTTAGAGGAAAATAGTTGCATGACTATCGATTTATAGAAAACACAGTACATTACTGTGCCACATACCCAATAGCATAAGCGCTCTGTTGCTGACTCTTTTGAGAAACTGCCAGCAACTCCTCTAACGGCGTCCTGAAATCGTCCAATCCTTTGTTAAAAAGGTACACCAAGGCCCCATATAATCCATGCTCTCGGCATATCCTAACAACCTATAACGAGATTACATACCATCAGAGAAGAAAAATCAAGGATGCTACATTCATTGAATGAGGAAACAGTTGATAGAAACCTGATTGAAATCCAATGAAGAAATGTCCATGTGAAGGACACATTGTTCAACTCGTTGTAACCATCCTTTTCTACTATAATGTTCAACAAGTGCTTGCATAATCTGAAGAAAAAATTGTTGAAAAACACAAAATCTTTACTTCTCATTCTCAGATATCAGTAAGTTCGAAACCTTCAACTGAACAAACAGCTAGGCTAAAAAAGACTCATGGGATACCTCAGGCGGTAGAGATCCAAGCATATCCTTCAGAATATATGGCTCCAAAAGCTCCAGAAATGTATCTAAAACAAAAGAAAACGACAGTTTCAGTGACAAAGTTTGTTTTAGTTGCTAATTGCAAACATGCAGCATCAAAGTTACATGAAACAGTAAGGCATATAGAATGATTAAAAAAAGTCACGAGTTCAATCTACAACCTATCATTTGTCTTCACGAACTGTCCAAACATCGTTAAGTAGCAAACTGCTGTAATTCCAGATGCATATATGTAAACTAAGAATATAACAGGTCTAACACATGAAGGAGAACCACAAAATTATTAACACAGATTGCAGAAACAATGTTTAGATGCCAGACATCATGGATAATAATTAGACTAAAGGTGTACCTCTATGCCGAACAGCAATAAATTTTGAGAAAATTTCTTCAAAAAGCAAGTCAGTTCGCTGGATGTGAACACAAAATTCTACAGCTACACCACCAACACGCGTGTATTGTTCTTTTATTTCGGACTGAACAGGACTGGTGCCACTGTTTGAGTCATCTTGTTGTTCCACTTTCCCAATTTGGTTGCAGAAAGCCACAGATATATAAGAAAATACCTCATCAACATATGACAAAAGTAACTCAACAAGATAAGGCATTATAGCCTCTTGCAAGGCCTCTTTAGAACTAGGGAGGTCAAGAATGCCATGAGCTTGCCCATCATAAAGTGTCATTGCCATGTTTAAAGCACCCATCCAGTCACCTGCTAACCGCAGAACTTGAATCCGTTCCTTCCAAGGGAGAAGGCGGGAAACAACAAGACGCCCAGGTCCAAGTATGTATACAGAAGCTCCTCTTATTGCAACACAGTTGTGATAAGCCTTCTCAGGGTTCCCATAGACATTAGTAAAGTGAGTATGATATGCGGCAAGGTCATCTCCTCCAAAACTATCAATAGCAAAGCTAGTTTGATGAATAATGGAACCATCCTTTGCAAACAAATAAAGATGTCCAGTCAAAGTAAGCACAACGAGTATCTGGATGAAAATGAAGAGCCATTAGTTTCAAAAGGTATGAAAATAGACTACCCACAAATACAACAAACAAAACAAAGACAAGGGGGTGTGGGGGCATGTAAGAAAGAGAACAAACAAAAACTGGACACATACATGAGAGTCCAGCCAAGCCACACCTATAGCAGGACTGTCAAGAGACCATTTTCCATAAACTTTCAACTCAGATTTGACCAATTTGGCAACTTGTACTTTCCGATCCCAGGCAAGTGCAAGCAATGAAACTCTCTCCAAAGAATCACCAGGAATATTTGCTGCAAAAAAAAAATCAGAAAAATATGTTTTGAAATTAACAAACACAATCTCATGCCTTACCACTTGATGAACCATGTAATCGTGTAGCACATTTCCAAGCAGTGTATGGCATGGAACCCTCCCGAACTCCATCTGGCCTAGGAATCTGAGCATAGACTTCTAAAGTTGGACTCAGCCGGATCTGTAACAAAGACATGGCTTAAACACATGTTGAAGAACTAATTCAGAGAGCGAAGCAGGCACCAACAACAAGAAAAAAGGTACATGTAATTGCGCAATCATCCGAGACTTCATACCACCAATGCATTTTGATGGGTGACAAATATGACCACACCTTCTTCAACCAACGAAGATCCTTCATTGAATAGCTTCCAACCTGCATCTCCCCCCACTACACCACCCATCATGCTCCCAATTCCACTTGAAGGTGTCAAAGTATTTCCTTGAGAAGATGGCAAAGCATCTCCAGATAATTCATCAAAGAGAAGCGGTGAAACTGATACCACAATGCCCGTTTTTTGTCCATCCAAAAGACACTATAAAAAAATTCAGATTGACCACATGGGTTTTGTGAGTGCAACATCTGCTAAAAATCAGATCAGCATGTTGAGATTTATGCACAAGCTATATCCACAAGATATTTACCTGTGTTTTGATAGTGAAGCGGTTAAATAAGGGAAACACAGAAATGGTATGCAACAAAACCAATCCCTTATTATCACCAGTAACTGCTTTGAACTGACGCGTAACTTGAGAGTCCTGACCCAGAAACAAGGCATGAACAACTGGCGCAGAGTGCTCTCCGGTGATAACTTTAGCTGCTGCTGCTCTCTGGATATCCCAAAGAGCGATGTGACCATCACCATAACCAGCCAAAAGCAGATCACCTTGCGGGTTAAAACACATTGACGTTACTGGGGCATGAGATCGATCCCCTTGCAAACCAAGCATGAGCATCTGCAATGAGTACAACATGTATCATAAAAAAGAAGTTTACATGAATATATGATACAAGGTAAGAAGAGAAGCTAAAAAGTGAGAGTTCGACACCATAAGACCGATATGCCATCTCTAATAGAGTTATTAATAAGTGAGTTAATATAACTTCTTATTAGGCAATAATTGCAAAGTAAATAAGGCGTTAATCTCAGAAACACCATTACTATAATGTACTTAGAAGAATTACCCTTGAGCCGAACATGACCTTCAGATTATTCAGATGATTTGTTTTGTTTAGTATCAATTCTATTTATAAAGATATAAATAAATGCCATTAAGCCTTAATCTTATTATATGCACTCACAACATATCTAATAAATTTACACATCCGGCAGCAAAAGCACAATTAGAGAACACACATTTGACATAGAAAGAAGGCTTCAAACCGACAAACATATAAACTGAAAAGAGTGTAATGTAGGAACCTTTGAGTCTATGTTATCCGTAGTATGAGGCGAGTATTTACTGGGAAAAACAACGATTACACCTTTGGACATTCCCACCGCAACATAATTAAAATTAACAGCAAGAACTTGCGGAGACCCATGGTCTCGCCTAAATGCCTGCGATGAAATTGTCCCCGTAACAAGATTATTAGCATCAGTATTAAAATACCCTAAAGTAGTAGACCCTCTCCTAACACCCTCGAGCCTCATCGGCTGAGCAGCAGCACCCTCCTCCCAATGCAAACCCGTAGAAGCCTGTTTCTTTTCAAGGTCTTCCGCCAAGTCAAGCGGCTTCTTAATTGTCTTCAGTTTCTTCTCCGCTCTTTTACTAATCTCACTTTCCAACTGCCCAATTCTCTCCTCCACCATCTCCGAAATCTCACTATTAGAACTCAAATCATCACCACCGTCATCATTTCCACCACACATAACTTCCTCAGAATTCTCCGCCTCTTGCGCTGGTGCGACAGTCACATCTTCCTCCATCTTAACCTCCGCTACAATTTCACTACTTTCATCCACATCCAACAATGCACCATCATACTCCGCCGCAATGCCAGGTGTTAAAATCACACACTCTTCAATTCTATCACTCCCTTCCTTATTTAATTCCGAATTGGATTCAGAAACTACATCACTAGCACTATCAGCATTCACATTCAGCTCCGAATTAACATTACTAACACTTGTTTGATCCAAATTACCATTAATTTCATCCTCAATAGCAGAAACAAAATCACCACTTCCCTCACCACAATCCACTCGTTCCACACCAACACCACCACTCGATTCCTCACTAGACGAAACCGAAACCGATTTCGCCACATTCTCCAAAACCCTAGCTCTCCGCGACTTGATCGAGGCAGCATGCGGCGTGGGAAACGACCGCGACGCAGCAGCAGCCGCCGCGAGAGCATCACCTGGCTTGGCGGTGGATCTAACGCCGCCGAACAACGAAGGCAACGGTTTGGAAGCAGATTGTCTCCAGGAGTGATCATCGGAATTGAGACGTGCGACGGAAGTGCGGGTCGAGTGTTCTGAAACGGCATCGCTTTGGAGAGCGGAGAAGGTTGAGTGAGGTGGAGAGAGAGGGGGCGAGGTGGAGGAATCGGAGTCGTTGAGGATTTGTTCGAGTGAACGGTGGGGGATTGAGGAGTAGTCGTCGTCATCGTCGTCAGAGTTGAGGAAAGAGTCGAGGTCGATACTGTGTGCGTTTGTCATATTGGTGTAACTTCGGAATACACGTATTAGATGAGATGAGATACAGACCTCAAGAATTTCCAAATCATTTCTCGGAAAGAGCAAGTACGATGAAGAAGAGATGTTAAGCTCCACTCATTTCGTCTCTTTCTGACTAATACGGCGTCGTCGCATTTGTAACTCTACTTAATATGCTCCTTTATCGGTTTACCCTACTCATTTCGTCTCTTTACGTCTAATACGACGTCGTCGCCTCCAAAAAAGTTTTACTTCGAACTTTTATAATAACAGAAAGTAATAACAAAAAGCCGACATTGGGAAAAATATATGAATTGTTATGTGATTTAATACAATACGAGTATGATACTTTGATAAATTAAGTGAAGGTACGATCTCTCCTAAATAATGATAATGAACATTGCCTAAAAACCGAACCAATCGTGAATTATTCATCTTACTCAGGAATATATCTACCATGTTAATGACAATCCTCACATTACCAACCATCTCTATAATAGTTTGAGCTGTCATTTTTGACACAATGTGAGCACACATTTGACATTACAACTTACACGAATTCAATTTTTGGTAATGTTTACGACATACGATTATGATTCGTCTAACACGAACTCTAAATGATTAGAAGAAAGTCGTAAAAGTAATATTGCAAGTGCTGATAATATGTATTGGAAGATATCTCAAACAGTGGAGTTCAACAACAAAGAGTCTTGGCCAAAATGACTACGATCTCAACACAAAAACATTTATAGTAACGCAATTGCCGAAAAGATTCCAAAGATAAACTACTCTTAAGCTATTGAGTTGAGACTGCAGGAATGGAGGGCTCTAGTCAAACAAGCCGAATCCCATATCGTCGTCGCTCTCTTCTTCAGGCTCCTCCTGCAAAACCGCCAAGTCAAGAACACAGAACTAGGGAACAGATTCAAATCAAAACAATAATGCTGCACTACCTTTTTCTTCTCCTCGGCAGGGGCAGCGGCAGCAGGAGCGCCACCAGCTGCAGCCCCAGCAGGGGCGGAGATGGCAACGGGGGCACCGCCACCAGCTGCGCCAGCGCTAAGGATTAGATCATCAATGTTACGTTTCTCGGCAAGCTTGGCGAACAAGCCAGGCCAGTAAGAATCAACCTTCACATTAGCTGCGCCAAGCAATGTCGCAATCTTCTCAGACTATCAACAGAACATCAACCAAACACAAAATCACTTTACGCATAACCCAACACACCAATTTCACAACGACCAACAATCAGTTCAACTATTCAGTCAAAATGAAACATACAAAACACCAAACCATAACAACAACCAAATCAAAGAACTAATAAAAGGGTTTGAAGAAAATACGGTGACAGGAATGCCATCATCATGGAGGGCAATAACAGCGTAGCTGCAAGCGAGTTCAGCGAACGACATTGCTTTATCTACAGCAAATCCCAAACAACAAAAATGGATAAAAACAACTGTAAAAATATAACAGCGTATGCATTAAACTACGTGTGTAAATCAAGAAATGACAACAAAAAGGACAGCAGAATGTATCGATGAGAGTTACCTTGGATGAAGGTGCCGCTTGAAAAAAGTGGGTTGTTTAAGCTCTAGGGTTTGAGAGAGAGGTGTGCCGTTTTAAGGCACGATGGTCTGTTTAATCCGACGTCGTTTTGTTTTTTCTTAAAAAATAGGTATTTGGGTTGGGCTTCGTGTAAATTACACTGGCAATACCCACAGTCTTTTATTTTTCAAGTTTGGGACCTCGTGTTTCGAAACGTTGCTTATGATACATTTATGCTTCTCACTTGTCAAAAAAATAATGATACATATATGCTTCTCACTTGTCAAAAATGGTACTTCAGCTCATATCTTAATGTACACTGTGTCCGTATATTAGACTCGATCACTGAAGAATTATCAGTTTTGAGCTCATGTACTCTCACGGTTCTGCTCTAAATAAGGTGTCGTAGTAGTGTAAAAAAAGAATACATTTGTAAACAAGTCTTGAGCTCGGCTCCCACGCAACATGAGAGAACTACAATGCATATCTTATAGGCAAAATTATAACAATGGCTTTCTGACATGTACTGTTAATGGAGAGCTCAAGATTACTTTTCGCATAGGGTTGTAGGAGATGTTACAAGAGTAGAGTTGGACAATTTTTTTACTCGATAACATGATTAATGAGAACATAATTCGACACGACACAAATGTCACAAATTCAATTTTCATAATGTTTATATCATAGATAATAATATTTGATAGAAAAAGGCATTGATACAATTACAGTCCGCTAAACTGCTTCAACATATCGCAACGCAAGTCAACATAAGACACGTTACAACATACAGAACCCACCAAGGAATTCCAAGCACAAACATCTGGCAACTTTCCCTGGCTGATCATTTCCTCAAGCCACATAACAGCTTCATAACGCCTGCCAATAAAACACAGACCTGGTATGATCATATTGTAAGTTTCAACTGAAGGCCAAAATGATCTGATCAACATCTTCTCCAGAACCTGACTTGCTTCATGAAATCTACTTTCACTACATAACCCTTCCACCAAAATGCTATAAGTTTCTTTATTGGCAACACATCCCACTAGCATCTTCATCTTCTTCAAGTACTCAAATGCTTCTAATGATTTCCCTGCATCACATAAGCCTTTAAGCATGATGTTATAGAGCTTTATGGTTGGAACAGAATTGCCTTTTCGCATTTCGAATTCGATTACGGAGACTGCTTCTTCAACCTTACCTTCTCTGCATAATGCTTCTAGTTTTGCTTCATAAGTTATAAGCGATGGCTTGTAGCCTCTTTCGCTTGTTGCATCAAGAAGTTTATTTGCCTGATCAATCTTGCCTTCACTGTAAAGATCAATAGACATTGCTGTATAAGTTTTCAAACTCGGAATTCCGGCTCTGACTAAAGCTTCATTGATTAAACGTTTAGCAGATTCAATGTCATTGCCATTGTCAGCTAGATTAAGATCAACAACGTGGTGAAATCGCTTAGGAGCCTTCAAACCCTTCCTCAAGATCTTAGCTAGTATTTCCACTGCTTTCTCAACCTCACCATTGTCACATAAAGCATCCAAAACCATTCTATAAACAACAATGTCTTCACCACTACCCTTTTGAGAAATCCTCCAAAACATTGAATACAACAAATGTATTGCCTCGTTCAACATTCCATTATCACACAACCCTCTCATAACAATCCTATAGCTCTCCCTATCCGGATAACACCCTTGCAAATCCATCTCTTGAAACACTCCCAGCGCAACGTCGGCACGGTTATGCTTACAAAGAGCCTCCATAAGCAAATTCATAGCAAAAACACGTGATTTTACTTCCCAACAACCTAAACTTTCCATCAAAACTCGTGTAGCTTTATCAAATTCTCCTTCTTTCAACATAATCCTCAAAAGGGTATTGAAAGATTCAGTCCAATTCACACAATTGAACTTTGAAATGCTCTTAAATAGACTAACAGCCTCGTTTAACATACCTACTCTTGCATAAGCCTTAATTGCACTAACAAAGACATGATCTTTACACTCACAACAATCGCTTCGCATTTGATCAATCACTTCTTTCATCTCCACAATTCTATTTGAGCTTGCAAGAATATTAATCATAGTGGCATAAACAGGACCATTGTGGTGATAATTTGGGTACTTTTTTTTCACTTCACGGAAAATGGAAAGAGCAGTCACTGGGTTTTTTTGAGTTCGGATTATTTGTGAGAGTTGTGTTGGTGTTAAAACTCTTGGCCAACGTATACTCATCGAAAATTGTAATAAAGTTTCGAACTTTGAAACTTCGATGAGAATAACGTTGATCAAACTTCGCTGAGGCCAAAAAACAAACACTTCGAAGACAACTTTGAATATAAAATTCGACTTTTTTTCTAAATATGGACTATCTAAATCTGTCTGGACGAATAAAAATGTGTTTTTTCGGTTTATATATTGAACATGAGTTCATAATAAAACGACGGCGTTAAGAAGACTTAAAAAAGAGGAAGGATTCATTCTTTGGCTGTGAATTACACGCGCTACAGTATCTCCAGTCAACTAAGCTGTGCTGTTTCTCTCTTTCTTACTATGTTGGAATGAATTTCCCGACTTTGAGCTCTAATTAGTTCGATTTGATCTGGGTTATGGGGTTTCCGTTGGATTTAGCAGCAAGGTTTATAAAGATCTAATCTTTCTGTTTTTCATGGAATTTTTGTGAAGATTCAGCATGCATCTTTTCGAGCATTTTGAATAGCATATTGCATATCTTGGCATACTGTAAATTCTTAAAAGACAGTTTTCTCAGTTTTCTTACTCTGCAATCTGTCAATCTGCAGCCGTAATTCAATCTATTAAGGAGAAATTGAACAGAATTTGAGGCAAACTGAAGTTTTAATGAACCTTGTGATGCTTATTTAAGTAGAATGGATCTATTTGTTGTTCTATGTCAAGATGGATTTAATGTATAAGGTTTAGCATCAATGTTGGTTTAGATTTATGCTGCGGTTCGTGAATTTGGTATTTCAGTTATTGTTTGTGTCATTAACATCCTGAATTTTTTGTACTTCTTGCATCTCACTGAACCAGATTCTATGCAAGATTGAATCATCATTGAAGCCCTTTTAACTGTTTTCTTGCTTATTTTAGCAGCATCTGGTTGTGCTTGTTTCATCTGTTCTGCTTGTTTCATCTGTTCTGCTAATACAAATTATCAAACCAATAAGAAGAGCTTCAAGAAGAATAAGATTGCTGGATGGCCAAGCAGAGTAGGATTAGTGGTAATACAAGAAATGGATCTTTGCTAAACAGCTTGGTGAATTCTATGCTTGAGTTTGTGAAGTTCGCAGAATTTGAGATATTCTTCATCTTCTTCTTTAACATTGCATTCCTTCTTTTCAAAAATCTCACAGCTAGGTTAGTGGCCTTATCAGTAAACATGAAAGAGTGATTCGTCCGCAGTTCGTTTCAGATTAGAATCATTTAGTTTGGCTGCTAATTGTGTTTAACTGTTAAAGATTAGTTTTGAGACTCTTGATGCTTCTGTACAATTCAGAATGAAGCAGAACAGCTTTTTCTACAGCTCAACCTGCACCAGAATTCCAATTACTTCCAAGTCCTTTTCCTGGTAAATCCAGAGCATCTCGAGGCCTGGATTTCAGAATCTGGAAAATGGGATTTCTGTCTCTTTCTGCAGCAGGCATCGAGTAACCCCACTGATTACAGAACACAGAGCATCAATTGCCTATGTGATTTCTGAAAAGTGTTGCTGGAAAAACTCATACAAACAGTGGTCTGCTTGTAGCACGCTTTGCATAATTGCTTACAGCTCCAGGCAAAAATGAAGATCAGACATTCTGGTCTCCAGCTTCTTAAGTGCTAAGGATGATAATGAAAGGTTAATTGATTTGAATGTCGTTAGTTATATGATTTGATTTGACATATTAACAATCCTAGGCAAATCCTATGTGCTTGATTCAATTCTTTTTAATAATATATGCATACGGTGAATTCTTAGGTGAGAACAGAATTTGCAAGAATAAATCAGAATAAATTTAAATTCCGTAACACAGAGTTGCGTATAAATAGAGTACAAAATTTACTGTGATTTTAATTTATTCAGTTTATCTAACTAATGTTGGAGTATCTCAACTCACAAATCTCTTCGAACGGTATATGACCATGTTAAAACAACATTTCATTAATTTTTTATTTATTAAATTCTTTTTTTCCTCATAGCATTTCATTAAACTTTACTGTAGGAGTTCTCATACCTCTTAGAAACCTCTCTTTAAACAAGTGTGTCTATTTATCGGTGAATCTCACCTGTCATGAAGTAGTTTATGCACACAACACAACCACTTCATGTTAATGTACCACAATAAGCATCAAGTTGGGAGATGAACTCCTTATTGTTGATGCTCGGTAGGGTATCAATTCGTATTACTTGCGTTGTATTCGTGCCGGACTATCTTCTCTCACTCGTGTCATAATCGGTTCTCGTAAATTACGTTATCGTGTCAGAAATTAACAGCTCGTGTCTTCGACTGATTTCCGACACATCCTCCAAAAGATATGATACCTTGCTGGAATGTTAAAGGGAAGAAACGATCTCTTTTGATGCGTTTGAGCCATCATTAAAGCAGAAGAAACTTCTGTGCACTTTATCATCGAATACCAACCAGAACAGAGTCTCACAGGCATCTCTGATGTAGACCACATGCCAATCTTTCAAACGCAATAGAAAAGTGAAGTGCCAACCACATCCATTTGGATTATAAGATCCCCTTGGATTCCAATTTTTAATGTGATGATCCAAAAAAAGAACTACAGACTGAAAGTGAAATAGCAAGAAAAAGAAGGAAAGATAAAGACACCATCATCTTCTTTTCCCCAACTAATCTTCTAAAAAGTATCAATCTTAAATAATGGAAGAAACCAAAAAATTACATGTTAATGGCTGAGCAATCCTTAGCTCACCTTTGTTCTTGAACAGTTTTTGGGTTACAAAGATATAAAACCAATCTTCTAACCCTAATTACTACAAATATAAACATTAATGTATGTGTCATTGGATGCTTTCTGCTTCCATGGCACAATCAAATCAACTGATAAACAATGATCAGTATATGAAAATGGAATCCAATGCCAATACTGGTTTCCACTTTATGCTAATACATGAAAAATGAATATGTTTTTCTTCTCTAATCCTAAAACTAAGAACTACTTTACTGACTCCTACAGATTTCCTAGACCATGTGGATTAATGATGAAATGGTGGATGATGTTTGAGATTGAATGTAGTGAAATGATTCAAACTCTGTTAGGGGAGTGAGGTTTGTGTCTGTAATGCTGAGAGATTGCAATGAATAATCTGATCTTGATGCTTGGATTCTTGTAGCTACAATCAAATCTACAGATTCCAATGAACTTGGAAGATTTTCCTTGTTTCCTCTTTTCCGATTTCCGCTCTGAATCTTTTTTCTGGCATGCTTCTAAGAACATTAACTGATTTCTTCATGTTCTTTAACTCGATACGTTCTGTTCAGAAGCCGTTGCAGATGCTTGTAAAGCATCTGCAACCGCTCCTACGGCTCCGGTCGTTGTAGTAGTAATAGCAGTATTCGACGGAGTCATTGCAGATGCAGCACCTGTTGCAATTCACATTTTCAAACCTTCTTCTTATTGCTTTTCTGTTAAATTAGCATACGAACAAGTCAAGATTGTCATCTGAAAGGAACTTCAAATCAAGATTTAACTTAATCACCTGTGGTACTACTTGCCATTGACATTGAAGAAGGAAGAGATAAAATTCCAGCAGAGCCATAATGTTGAGGCAGATATGGATACTGTATCATTTGAGGATACTGAACTCCATAGCCTTGTGCTTGGTTACTTTGTGCATATTGTGCATAAAATGGATAGAAATTATGATAAACTCCTGCAGGTGTTGCCGATGCACCAGCTGTAGTGTAGTAAGGAGAGAATTGTTGGCTTCCATAAACACCATAATAGTTCTGCAACAAACAGATAAAAAAATCATCTTTGATTTTACATGCAATGTGAAAAAAAAGCTCTGCAGAATATGTTCATATGTACTAACCAAAGGATATAAGGTGTCTTGTGAATATCCACTGTATCTGTAACCAAAATAAACACAGAAAAAGGCACAAAATGATCAGAAAAAAGGAACTTCACTTAGAAACTCCATCAGAAAGAACAGAAAAGATAAAGAATTTGTTTGTTTTTTGTATGTATCATGTGATATCTATGCTTACCCATAAGCTGAATAGGGAAAAGGGTATTGACCAGTGGGTTGAGCAATGTAGGAAGAGGAAGATCCATGATATGCAGAAGCAGGTGGAGCCATTAATCCAGAAGCTGGTCTAAACCTTCCTGAACCTGCAATTTTGTTCTTTTATTATGAACTTGTCATGCCAACAAAATGAAAGAACATGAACAAAGCAAAAATCTTTACAATGTAGCATCTTTCTACTGCAAATATTCAGATAATTTAGACTGTGATTAGTTGAATTCAATGCAGTCAACATAGAATGATTGCTTATATCTCCATATTCAGAAAAAAAAAAAACAAACTAATTGGAGAAGAAGAGGGGAGAAATGAACCATGTTGAGGAGTTGGTGGACGAGTCTTGTGAGCACCTAACGATGCAAGATTGCAGTTTGCCCTTCTTCCATCAATAACTGGAGAAGGATTTTGACAAGCTCTCATGGCTGACTCTGGATCCTTAAATGTAACCTTTTATCAAAAAAAAAAAAACAACAACAAAACAAACAAAAAGAACCCTTTTTTACAATCAAGAAACCAAGAAAAGTAAATGAACAAAACACAAGAAATGATCAAATAAAACATACAAAGCCATATCCTTTAGATCTTCCAGTGTTCTTATCTGTTATAACAACAGCCTCTAAGATCTCTCCAAACTGCTCAAAATAACGCCTCATAGTGTCTCTCTGTGTTTCCCAAGCCAAACCACCAACAAAGATTTTGGTAAACGTTGTGTCATTGTATTGTCCTTGCTGAAATTGCCTTTGTTGAGCCATGATCATGAATATGTATACTATGTGCTCTAACCAGCCCCTTTGTTTCAGTTTTCTCTCACAGAACAGCAAGAACACAATAGAAAAGAGGTTAAGGTGGTGGTTTTTTGTTGGTAATGATCACATGAATGAAAGAAAAACCCTAGATAGTTGTAAGTGAGTGAAAAACGTCGTCTCTTACAACAGAAAACACAGAAGAAGACGAAGAACAACAAGAAGAAGAAGAAGTTTATCTGATGTTGTTGTGTTTTGAAGTTGAAGTAGTTCTGCTGTGTTTTCTAATGCTGCAACTGCCACTTTTTCCACTCTCTCAACTCCTCAGATTCCTCCACAACGATACCCGTAACGAGAAAATCATTACTACTGGAGAGAGAATGTTATTGTACAGCTATTTTGCATTTAAGAAAATATGGTTGCTTTTTAAGATTATCAAATACTCCTTGTATATGCCATATTTGGTAAACATTGACAACAATTCCGTCATATCATGACACGACTAATACATATTGATGCAAATTTAAAATTTGTAATGTTTAGGTCGCGTCATATGATATTACAATTTACATGTTACAAATTTTCAACTCTAAAATTTTCTACTTCTTAATCATAACATTAATATCTCGACAATGAACTCATAGGAAGAAGAGAAAATGAGAAGACAAGAAAGCTGCCAGTGGTCGCCCACTACAATGGTAAGGCAAGGTTGTCCAATTAGATACCCCATTGGAGCCAAATACTCCTTTTTTGCTGTATGGAACAAAAGAAAGACCAGCGAGTCGGTCGCACGGACTGAACTAAAGGAGTGAGTGGAGGTCGTGTTCTAACCAGTCTCACAAAAATTCTTTACAGTAAGAATTTTCGTCAATTCAAATATGAGTAGTGACTCTACTAACTACATTCAAATGTCGGTTAGTAGTTATAGTCATTAGTTCGTCGAACTCAATATTTCTACTGCGATATATTCCTAGATTTAGTTCTTTATAAAAATATTTCTGATTACGTTACTAACTTTGTCATATACTATAAAGATTGACATTCAATATATTTTGAGTAGTATTATATGTTGGTGGGTCTGGTTAAGAACGTATGCTTCGCTGTACTCAACATTCTTCTCTTCCCTCCATTTTCTTCTCAAATATATTTCTTCTTCTGTAAACTGCATGTGTGAATGTGGGTCTAAGTTCACATACAATTCATTCCATCTCTCTCTCTGCAACTGCAGCTATTTCCTTAACAGATATAAAGTACAGGTCATGGGTTTACGTTTTATCGGGAAACTTCTCGAGTGAGAACAACATGGTGAGAACGAAGTTAAATTACGTAACAACGCTGCTCTTTAATTTGAATCAGCCACCTAATTTCCTCCATAGATCTGTCAATCACTAAGCATTGTTTCTGGTTTTGACACTCTTCTTTATGGCACTCGACTCCTTGCATTCCAACCATTTCAGTGTCTTCCAACCAGCTGTAATTACTATGTCTTCAGTAACCACGTTTTGTACTTTTAATCCTATGATATCATGACAGCACTCTCAACTCCACTGCATTGTTCGTTTTTCGTAATCGCAGTTTTGAATCTCCGTTAGTCTATAGAGTGAGACATATGCATGTATTGCTTACTATAAACGTTTTTTGAGTTCGGTGATTTTTCTTATGTTTGGATTAAAATATCGTCTCCTCACCCTAAATTTATCCAAATGAAAAAACTGTAAATATTAAATTATAATATTGGTTATTAAATCTCTACAGCAGAATCATGACTGTCGCTACCTCCTAAAACGGCTTTGGACTGCGGAAGAGATCGGTCAAACCTGCTAGTCTGTTACTTTCTTTTTCTGCAGAAATTTTTAATTCCAAA
This sequence comes from Breynia disticha f. nivosa, assembly GCA_948193385.1. Classification (NCBI taxonomy): domain Eukaryota; kingdom Viridiplantae; phylum Streptophyta; class Magnoliopsida; order Malpighiales; family Phyllanthaceae; genus Breynia; species Breynia disticha. The sequence goes on along the minus strand of CANYCX011610844.1, from coordinate 1,707 downwards.
GAAGTTATTTGTTTAATTGACATGTTGTTGATGTTTGTTTCTGCTAGTTTTTAGCCTTTGTATTTATATTAGGATGCAATTAGATCGGATATCCGCGAAAAAATTGAAACTCAATTACTTATTCGATTGTTATATTAATTATTTGAATTCATCTCAAAATTGTTTGGATAATATTCATGTCCGTCTTATACTTTAATATAGTACTATCTGCAGAATACCAATTATTCATTTGTATAACAAAAATTATAAAAGTATCAAAATTACATAAAAATTATCGAATATAAATATAAAAATGAAATGGAGTTTGTAAATATTTAATATTTAAATATATTAAGTGGTATTATTGTTAACGAAATTAATGATTTACTTTTTTTGTAAAAATATATAGAAAATTGTATAAAATTGTAATTCACCATTAAAAAAATTATATTTCTTTGAGAGAGAGATGATGATGACAGCATATCCGAATCTGACTTTTATAAGGAAAGTTCTGATTTGTTGATGATTTTGTTAACTTCCAACTAATTTCCAGCTTCTACGTCTGTTTCCATTACGTGATTCCTCATTTATTTGACTAATTTCACCTGTTTTGATCGTTACAGTTCAAAAAATAATAGAGATATCTGTCGCATATCGTTTACCGTGACACACAGAACTGTACGAAATGTTTGTTGGTTGAGTGTAACGTAAGATGCGGCGTATTGGTTAAGGCATTGTTCGTGTTAAAGGTGGTTGGTTATCCTTCGGATAAACGTGTTATCTAGACATTACATTGGTTGGAACCAGTCTTTGTTCCCTTGATGAGTCTATCAGAAAGTGAAACTAGTGAATCACCAGAGATTGAATCGGACTTACCTTCAGAATGCAAAAGTCGGTGTCGCATGAAGAATGTCTTTGCACCAGAAATCTAGCCTTGTGACATATCACTCTTATCACAATCGTTGAACATTCGACTAAAGAGGAGCAAGTTAAAAGAAGCGATCATCTTTCTCGCTCTCTTTTATCTCCGTGACTGATTCCATAAATCAAAATTGTAATTTGAGATGCATACTTCCAACAAATTTGATTTTCATGAAACAAAAGGTCATCTAAATTGACTTGGAGAATGAATTAGAAACTTTAATGATTGACTATGGTGGAATGGTTGGGTTGAGAATTAATAATGTAAGGAGTATAGCTATAATAATTAAGATGTATCAAAGGAATCAATCTGCCCAATTTGCCAAAGCATATCATGAAATTTAAATTTGATATGCCTCACATCACCAACTTTAGGGGACATCATCTTTTTAGCAACACTCACCTTTATACAACTTTAGGAGTATTATAGGTGACAAATAATGTAAATATATCTTTATGACACGATAAGAATGATATAAATTTGATTTTTGTAATATTTTGTGATAAATAATAATATTTGATAAGTGATAGCATGACGTGATTACGGTACGACTAATACGAATTGACAATCCCGAGAAATACTATATAAAAAGGTTTTATTTCTATAACAATATTTTTTTGTGAATAGGAATATTGGTGTACGTGAACTTGATTAATTGCACTAATTGCTATTAAGATAATCTTCACTCTTGAGTATGATTAAAGAAAAACAAGTTTCTTTTCATTATCTTGAAAAGAAATTAGTCTCTAATCAACTATTTAAATTGATTTAAACCATCATTTTAAAGATATTGAAAGATATGGAAT
>CANYCX011610699.1:0-12963 GCA_948193385.1 Breynia disticha f. nivosa | reverse complement strand
AATGTTTTGAAATTCGCGCTGTATAGTCAGAATAGAAAAGCAAATAGTTAGTGTAAACCATTTGCAAAACTGTTTCTGTTTAGCAAGAATTCGAATTAAAAGCTTGTTAAGGAAGGAAAGAGAGAGAGAAAACCATTTTCTGAGTTGTGAGTCTCTTTCCAGCCAAAAATCCTACATTTACAACTTGCAAGTGACCATCCTAGACCTTTCCTAAACACAAAACCTCCTTTCTCACCCTTTGGTTCCATAGATTCACGCGGGAACATCCATTTGGGGAGAATCTTGAACCAAGGCAACTTTGAGCAAGGTAAGATTCGAACCTTAGCTGAGATTTATTCAATTTTAGGGTAAGTTATGTGGGTTTTGGGTGGGAGTGTTGAGTGTTAAGAGTTTAACATGTCTTGGTAGGATTTAGGAGAGGTTTAGGAGATGGGTTATAGGTGTGTGTGTGGATTTTGGGGGTTTTGACTTATGTTGCTAAGAATGAAAGATTGGAAGAAAAATTGGCTTATGGGGTATAATGTGAACAGTGTGATATTTAGGTTTGTGGTAAAGAGAAATAATTAGGAATTTCACCTAATTAATGTGTTAATAACTTGACCGATATATGAAGATAGGTTATTTATGCATTTGTGTGATGAAATATATTATAAAAGGCGTGATTTGGACCCCGACAAGGAGTTGAACGGGCGAGCCGACTACGCGGAGTTCGAGGTAAGTGTCTACACTTACCATTGTAGGTTTTGTATCTGTATGGATTAAGCATACACGATAATGGTTGCATTCGTTTGAATGGTAGTAGCACTTGATTCTTTAAAGGAAAGAATTGCTTGATTTGGTTGCTTGCTTAAAATGGTGTGATATTGAGTTGGTGAAATTATGATGCAAATGTTATGAAGTGATTGAGAAATGCGAGTATGCTAATTGTGGATTATGGTTTGAGCATGAATATGGTGATGTGAGCATCTATGTTATTATGAGTTTTAGTATATGAGGTTGATATGAACTTGATCATATTCTTGAATATAGTTTGGTATGACAGTGATTGAATGTATGAATGTGCTATTGCTTATTGGTATGTTTATGGAATTGCATCTTGATGTTTGATATATGTTATGCTTATATGAGTTGTATAAAGCACGTGGTTTGCTTTGATTGAGAGTGTGATTTGACACTATCATGCATGGCATGAGTTGTATTGATTCGATATTAATGATTGGCCATAATGAATGCATTCGATTCATGTGTTGCATTAAGCATTTTGTGTGACACGTGGCTGTGATATTCCGGGCTGGGCTTGATGATAATTTCGAGAGAGATCTCGATGTCGTTCTAGGACCGAGGTTCTTCTGAGCTGAGCTCTATGCCCGACTGGGTCTGAGGATATTCTGGGCGAGAGCTTGATGCCGGTATGGGACCAAGGAAAAAGAAAAAAGGAAGACCTCGGGGCATGCATGTGTATGAGAATGCATTCACATTTAATCGTGCATTTCATCCTCATTTCAAAATTCGTATGTGAATTGATTGAGCTTATGTTGCTATTGGCATGGAGAATGGCTTCGATGTTAAATGTAAAATGTTGTAGTTGAATTGAGTTGATTATGTGTGTTCATGAGGTTTTAGTATACTAGATGCTAAAGGTCGGAAACTTGTACACGTGATTTAAATAAGAATGGTTGACATAGTTTATGTTGGAAATGAGGTATATGGATTTCATGTTGAATTTATGTTGTTTTGATGTACCTAAATTGATGCGTTGTGGTTTGGATGATGTTGTGTTAAGCTGCTACTGTGATTTGTGCTGAGATTTGCTGGAAGTACGGTAGAACGGTTTAGGAAACAGTTTATGTAAACCGTTCGCCTAACCGTTCCACTTCCAAAGATTTTTAGAAAGGCCGGGATGGATTTCGGAACGGGTTTCCAAAACCGTTCCCAAAACCATTCCACTTCCAGGAGCATTTTAGGGAGAGCAAAACGGGTTTTGAAACGGTTTGGGTAAACCGTTCTCAAAACTGTTCCACTTCTAGAGGATTTTGGGAAGGATCGAACGGGTTTCGAAACGATTTATGTGAACCATTCGGAAAATCGTCTCCGTTCTAGGGAGCTTTAGGAAAGGTCAAACGGTTATGGAAACGTTTTGGGTAGAATGTTTCCCAAATCGTCCCCATTTATGAAACAATGTAAAAAGTTAAGTAAAGAACAGAATGAGTAGGAATTAATAGGGATGATTGTCTTATCGCATAATGTACGTAAAACCCTAAAATGAACAAAGTACTTATGCATTAGCTATCTTGGTAAGTGTTTTCGTATACTTACTGAGTAATGAAAATTACTCACATATCAGTTTTTTGTGGTGCATGTGCAGAGAGGTGATAATTCTACAGGACTCCGGTTTTGGGTGGAAACTAGCAGTGCGATTCGTTCTCAAAGGTCGTGGCTCATGCATTGTTTTAAACCGAAACCATAGCTTTCACATTTTTATATTTTGTTTGTATTTGGCTAAAATTGGCCTGGGTTTAATTAATGCATGATTGCTTCTCTTTATATATGTTCTCGGGCTTGAACAACTATTTAAAACGAAAAAAAAATGGTTGCTAATTTCCTATTTTATGTAAAAATGCTTTTGTTAATTTGGGTGTGACATTTACAACAAGCTTATTAAACGATCTTATTCACGAGTTTTAACGAGCTTCTTCACGAACATGTTCACAAACTTGTTCACCGAGCGATTTATGAATGGCTCGGCTCATTTACTACTCTACCCACTTTATGTTTAAATTATATAATTTTAATGAATAAAAATAAATTTAAAAACATATATGAAAACTTTAAGTCTAAATACTAAAGAATAAGTTAAACCTTACAAATTTAAACCTAGAGGGTGTAGAATTTGGGGGTTAAATCCTAAAGGATCAAGGATACAAGGTTTAAACCCTAAAATGTTACCAATCAAGCTAACAAGTTACAAACGAGCATGTTCATAAACACTTAAAAGAACATTTTTGCAAGTCGATTCATGAACAGATAAACGAGCGTTTGCAAGCTTGTTCAGTAGCCTGTTCGCGAATATTCATACAAATATGTTCGCGAGCTTTACAGAGACAAGTTTTGGAGTGTTCAATATCAACTCATTTACAAACCGAGTAAAAAATTTTTATTTAAAGTTGGCTCATTCACTAACAACTTGAGTCACAAATAGTTATTACCGGACGAAATGTCCAGCTGCTCACAAGCGACTAGACTCATTTACACCCCTAATGTTAAGTTTATGACTTGCTAGGCTCATTTACACCCCTAATTTCAGGTTTAGTCGAGTTTCATAGGGACCAAAATAGCTAATTTCCAATGTTTTGGACCGCATATGCATATTTACCGATCCCAAAGGATTGCCAAATAATTCACCACGATTATGTAACCCTCCAATAACAGAGTTTGGAGAAAGGAAGTTAAAAACGCATTTTGAAAAGAGGGTAACACATCATTTGGTGTTGGACTACCAACATTCCACTTCACATGAATATCCATTATCCAGACTACCTTTCCTTTGCATTTCATTTCTTCTAAACACACAATTACAATTAATATTAATATAAATATATATTATATATATACCAGTCTAAGGTCCCACATTCCACTACCAAATAAACAAGTACAAAAGTGCTTCCATCATTATTTTCCACTACCCCCACAATTCTTCTCTTTCATATTCCAATGTTTTTACGCATTCACATCCATCCTGTTTTGAAAATAAAGCCGAAAGCAACAACTACCGCATCTGACTTTGATGCCATTTTGAAAAAAAGCAACCATTTAATCTAACTGAGGCTTGTCTTCATCCACACATGGGACCTAGACAGCATTTTGGAATGTGGAGCATAGGGGCCTTATCGACGTCTACGACTGGGGATTTGTTTCCGGTTTTACAATAGTAGGCGGATCTGGTGGTTGCGTGTGGTAAATTGCGGTGGCAAGGGATATGGGCATTATGCAGAGCGCCTTTGATTGAAGAAACTGCATTGCTGCGCCAACATTCTCCTCCATCAGCTTAGCTACTTGTCGTTCTGTGCCGTCGTTTGACCACTTCTCCCATGCTGGTTGGTTTCCTCCGCCTTCGCTACTTTTATCCTAAGATTTTAAAAAGAAAGACAAACAATAATGCAATAGCTGCGTAAATGCTGAAAGCGAAATAAAAAGATTTTCCAACACAAGTAAAATCATTCTTGATTACCTCCACTGTTAATATTGGGATGTCTGTTACAAGTGGTGCGACCGCACCTGCTCCTCCTAGTCTACTCATGCTTAAAACCTGTTAATAATGTAAAAGCGACCAAACTTCATATAGTTGCATTGTTAAAAAAATATTTTTGTTCAGTGATGCATCTATAATCCATCCTCTTTGACAAAGGAGCATCCGACGATCTTGAAAAAAAATGAAAAATTGCTTTATAATAAAATACACTCCCCATTGTCTCAACAACACTTGTTAAATAATTATCATTTCAATATATTATAGTCAGAAATGCGCACACACACCCATGAGGTGTTGGTTGAGTTGGCAACTCAACCCCTGTGAGATTCGGCTTGGTGTGCTCCAAGAATCGAATCCCAAAGGAGTTGCCCTCATGAGGTAGGAGTTGTGTTTCTCGCTTTGATCCTGGATTATTCTTTACCGAAGGTGAGGGATACCGGGTAGTTAAGACAAAAAAAAAAAGAAATATACATAGACTCATCACAACGTAGACAAGATTTAAGCAAAACTTGACATAAACAGCAAATTTTTTTTATTTTAAGTCAACGAGAAAAAATATTAGACAAGTGCTGCAATCAATATCTGAGCACAAAAGCCTATTAGGATTGGACAAAAAATTTAACCACTAGGAACGTCCATTAGCTGAGCAATTATTGGAAACTTGACTAAGGCCATTATTGATACTTGAATCACATTATAATAATAAAGAAAGAAAGAGCATAGCGTCAAAATCTAAAGTCAAACTACAGCATATGATTTTCTTCTAATGAACTCACAACATCCATTTAGTACAAATAGGAATAACTGAAACCCTGAATAATAATTTGGAGTCGTACCTTTACTTGGAGTCTCAGAAACTTCACATAATCAACAATTTCATCAAGCATAGCAGCTCTATCTGTCTGCGCCAGAGAAACATTCGCATCAAAACGAAAGAAATAAACTCACTTGGAGAAGCATTATTATACATAAAAATGATCTTCCCATAATTATCTACAATCAACTTTTCTGCTGCCTTATCCACTACAGAAAAAAGTGCTTCTAGTAGGTTGTCATAAATGACTCTAAATAATGTTAAAAACAACTGTTACCAGCAAAACAAAATAACTAGCATGCAGGATATGCAATCAAATTAATTTAAACATTAAGTGAAGACATCATATATAACTATAGTTGATTATGCAAAGTTTACCGATTTTAAGCTGCATGGAAACAATTTAGGAACACAAGCAGCCAATACAGCATTATAGGATAATTACCACCTCTGTATAACAGAATTTTACGATTTGATTGTGCATGCACTGGCAACAAGAAATGTTGACTTTGCTTCGATAGAAAGATCCCATAGCATTGCTTTCAATGCCATTTCAATCATAGGTTTACATTTTAATCACCAAAAATTCCATCCAAGCATATACATGATGCCATCACTGTAGCAGTAGATTGTTAAAAGAATAGAAGATAGATATTTAAACAGATGCCCTTATTTAAAGTCTAATCACTTCCAGTTAAAAGACCTTAAATACACACATATACAAATCTTTCCTGACACTGCATGTATGCAAGATTGCTATTAGCAGATAATCAATCCTACAGACAAGACCAACTTTCCTCAAGTATCATCTAACCACAATCATTCACAATTGCACTTGATGAGTCAATAAAAGACAATTCAGTAGTTCCTAATAAATGACATAATAGTGGCGACTGACCTTGTTCACACTAGGAACCAACTCCTGCAGTGCCCTGATTCTTTCAGCTATTCTTTCCCTTCGCAGCTGTGATAAATTAAAAAGAAAAGTTTATGGAGTTGTCAAACTTTGGATGGTGAAGCAAAGGAATTTCAAGAACAAGTTAAAACCACAAATATGAATTCAATGTCCGCGCTATTAAATGTATTTTAGTAACACGAATAAGTTTCTTATTCAAGAAATACAGATTTTTCCTTCAAATGAAAAAGAACTGCACACAAAAACCATGTACTTGATTTATCTACCTCAAGAGCACGGTTTCAATTGCTATAGCATTTTGACACAATCTTGGACAATGTACTGACAATCCCTTTACAGCTGGAGTTGATGCAGCTTATTAATAATTTATCAATTCATACAGTACATTAGACCTTCTGCAACCAAATATACTATACTATAACATAAATAAACCAAATATTATGTTATGTTCAAATAAAACCAAATACTACAGCATAATAAAGTTAATATACAAGTAGCAGCTCAGTATTCAACTAAATAAGAATATATGGTTTAGTAATAAGTAATAACAATATATGGTTTAGTTTTAATATTTATGTCCAATCATCATTCAGAAACTTCCACATGTCATTCAGCGCAGGCAGATAAGCTTACCCTCTCAGCAATACTGTGTGGATCTGTAGCTTGTCCACGCCTAGCTCGCACCCGTGGGCGAATTGCTGGTGGATGGGGAGCTGCAACAGTTGTTGGCATTGGTTGCCCATGAATGACCTGGAACAAAACAGACATACAAAACAGACAGATCACCCAAGGTTTAGTTGACAATAATAACACGACACGGGTGAGAGAAATATAACATATGAAGAACCAATTCAATTAAAACCAGACTATCACAAAAATGCATGACATGTCATAAATGATTTTCAATTAACTTAAAAAGTGTTCAAAAAATGTATCTGCTCAACATCAACCAATACAAGAATGCAGTTTTATGAAGTAAATGAACACTCTCCTTCAAAGTCATGAGCCGCATATATGTATCGATTGTATGCCCTCTACAGATTTGATTATTTATTTGGTGATAATCCCAATTCATAAATGGCACGAAATTGCAACACTCACACAAACCGGAGGACTGAATCTTCCCAAAAAGGTTATTTTCATTGTTTTAAACACTCCACATCTTACCATAACTCAAATAATCAACATTAAAAAACACCGAAAGCCCAGAACGGAACACCTTACACCACCAACATAATTTTTTATGAGTAGAGTTGGAATGTTAGCAGAGGAAAATAAAACAATTGAGTGGGAACAAATAACAGAAACCATACATTCTTAACAGCAGCGTTAGAGGGTCTCCCATCAACGACCTCCTCACGAAACCTGTTTCCGCCAGCAGAAGCGTCTAAACTGAGGCCGAGGGGAAAGGAAGTTCCACCGAGTGCGTCCCCTGAGTTGAGCTGCAGCATCATCGGTGCATGGCCAAAGGCATCAGGAGCCACCAGCCCCCCTTCACCTGCGCCAAAGTTGGGAAACCCCATGATTTCTTCGAAAAAATCGTCTGACGGCCCTTCGTTTCGTTTGCTCGACATCCTCACTCTCTTCAACTATCCACTTTAACCGTAAAACCACAACATGCATGCAATCAAACTCTACAAATTCACCACCAACACTTTGTCTTTTGGTTTGTTGTTTTATTTTTCTTTTTCTCTTTGCGAGTTTTAGTTATTGCAACTGAAGAGTTGTTTGTTTGGGAAAGTGAGAGTGAAGGAGTAGGCTTTATGTGCTTAAAAAAAAAATATAACAATTGCAGGATGTTTTTGTCATCTATTCTTATTTAAAATAATTAAATTTTGTTTAGTTTATTGAACTTGATTATTTTCTGTCATTATTATGCGTGGATAGGCTGTGGATAAAACGTGAATAATCTGTAAATTAAGCTATATAGAATGACGGCTAGAGTTTCAGTGACACATTTTTGTGTGGACTGTTATATGTGTGGATAGTTTGTGGATATGTTGTGGATATTTATTATATGTGTGGATGTTTTGTGTATATCTTGTGGATATTTATAAAAAATTAATGTTCACAACATATCCACAATGCATCCACAAAAAAATCAATATGTGAATGTTTTGTGGATATGTTGTGGATATTTATAAAGATTTTCACACATAAATCGAATTTATAAAAAATCAAATGTCCACAATATATCCACAACTCATCTACAAATTAATCAATGTGTGGGCGCTTTGTGGATATATTGTGGATATTTTAAAAAAAATCAATGTCGACAACATATCCACAATATATCCACAACTTAGTCAATGTGTGGATGTTTTGTGGACATGCGGTGGATAAGTAGTATTTCAAGAATAAGTTTGAAGAAAGTGACATATGATGGTATAGGTTTCAGAAGGTGGTATTTGTGAAAAATTTAAACTTTAAGGTGACATGTGGTGACTTTCTGAAATCGAGTACCCGAATATGTGAACTTGTGTGAACGTTAAAATGATTTTTTGATAATGCTGAAACCACTTTCGTGAACCTCCAATATGTGAACTGCAGTAAACCTTAATGAACTTTGACAATAATAACCATTGAAAAAACAGAAACTATTGGATAAAATCACGATGGACTAAACTGAAACAATGATGTGATTTAATGAATTAATTCAAAATGTGATCAATATGGAAGATTTCGAAAGATTGCGTACCTGGATTGACGCACATCGACGGATTTCTCCAATTATGTTTTTTAATCGAAATTACTTGAATTTGAAGAACAAAAGCAATGCTCGGATTGCATTTTAAATTTTCTGTGAATTGATAATGGCGATCGATAGATGTTTTCGTTTTTTATAATCCTTTTTTGGTAGGATAGAATTTGTAAGATTTGAGAATTTGAATTGAGAGAGATTTTAGGATGGAGAATCACGCATGATCCATGTTTCTCAGTTAGTTATTGGATGGTTATTTTTTAAATAAAGAATGGTTGGATTGTCATATTTACAATTATCAAAGATAGTGGTTATTTTCTCAATATGTGAACCTTAAGTATAAGGTTTGTTAAATTTTCCTTAATTTATTTTAAGTACATATAATGATAGTCACAATTTTTTATTTGAATAATAAATTTTAATGTTAAATATTTTAATTTGTTTGTGGTGAATTAATTTGTATCATTACTAATTATAATGTTTACATTACAATATATTAGTTAGTGTAAGCGAACATAATTTTACACAAAATAACGTAATTTTAAAATTAAGTTTGTAATTTTAAAATTAAGTTATCTCAGTTTATTTTAATTATAAGTTTTTAATAACGTGATTCTATCATATAGTCATCAAGTATCAAATTCTAATTTTTTTCAATCATCATCATATTGCTCTATACCTCATTTTATTCTCACGATCACTGCCTTTTAGACCTTCAAGCTCGCCGCTTGCCGTTGTCATTCTCTTGTCATCCCGCCACTTTTTAACCGTAAAAAAAATTGTATTTTAATTTTTGTTTATTTAACCTCGAAAAACTCGTGAACATGCTCATTAGCTCGCGAACTTTAAACGAATCGAACTTGAACAAAATTTTAAATTCTGAAAAAACTCAGCTCAAACTCGTTCTTGTGAAATTTTAAACAAGTCGAGCTTAAACATTTCAAAACTCTATTCGACTCGATTCGTTTACGGCTTTATTGCCATGTAGATTGAGGGTTTAAATTTGAGTAATGTACAATTATAATTATAATTAAGACTTGTCATCTCTCCTACCTTACATACTCTTATTTTCAAATGAAAGAGAAGTGATTAAGATCAAATGTAATTTTACACACTGATCATTAGAGAAGATGAGAGAAATTTATTTTGCCTTTCCACATTTTTCATTAAAAAAAAATTCTGTCTTTTTGTATAGTTGACAACAAGATTTGAACCTAATATCTCATGTTAACAATGCATATACTCTAGTGTTTGAGTTAGTCTCAAGTAGCATAAAAAAATCTATGTTTTATGTAAAAAAACAAAATTACATTTGGGTGAATTTTGTAGTGAATTCAGTGTGCCATAAAATCACGTACAAGTCAATTGATTTTGCATCATTGAGTTTTAAATCTATATCGTTCATAAAATCACGCATGTATGCACGAGCGTCATCCAATCTTACGAGCCCTTGAGTTATAGCATTGCAACCAAGTCAACACTGGTTGAAGGCTAAAAATAGGGACAACATTTCGGCACTTCCTGCGATAAACATTCAAGATTTCCAGACAGGAAGAACTCCGAGAAATTTTCAGGTTTTTCAGGAGCATAAACAAGTTATATTCCTAAAACGAGCAAGTCAAAGTAGTCGTAAAAGAAACCTGTAATTCAAAGAAACAATATCTTTGACTCTTTCAATCAACAAACAGAAAGAAAGAAGATTAAGCTTTAAATGAATAAGATTGAAGTTTACTAATAATACTCATAACCAAACCAGAAGAGACAGCTAAACTGGCATAGCTGGTTTGCGTAACTGTCGTGGAGCCTTTACTTCATATTCCTCCAACGTCTGACGACGAAAATATGTCACCAAAATCAGATACACATTTGCCTCTCGTTTTGCCTCTTCTGGTCTGGACAAAACTCTTATCTTTGTTCTCAATCAAATTTTTCCATCCATCTTTTGGAACTTAGCCTCCCCCATCGTTCCTTTTCCTCTCTGTGCCTCCTCTATTCACTCCATCTTCAATGGGGTGTGGAGGGTCGAGGATCGTGGGGGAAGATGGTGGTAATGGCAGGATTCAGACTCTTATTTGGCGCAGGGTTGGCGAGATTAGAAGGCGTAGATCGGTGGCCCTGCGAGGTCCTGAAACTCTCTCTAAGAAGGAGCTTCTAAAGGGAACATCCGAAGATGATAACTCCTCCAAGTGTGATTCCGTACTACAAGATTATGAAAAAGTGAGTATTTCTTCACAGGAGGAAAGCCTGAAGGTGTCACCTGCACCGCTTGAGTCCAATGGAACGATAATGAAAGCTAAAGTTAACTATATTGTGGATGAATCTGTGGTGGCAACACCATTACTTGGTTTTGCTAAGGTGGCAAAGGTCCCTGAGCCTGCGAAACTGGATAACTCGGAGAAATGCATCGAGGAAGGAGGTAAAATAGATAAAGCAAGAGAGGAAAAAGAGATGGAGGCAATAGCTACAGCCATGGAATTGATGGATATAATGAAAAAAACAGATGGAGATTCACATGATGAGGAAACAGATGATTCAGATGGAGACTACGAATATGGACGCCTAAGCGGAGTAAATAATGGATGTTTCTACCCTGGATCACCCAGCTTCAGAGTATATTTTATCGAGTCATTGGCAAATGATCAAAAAGATGATAATGGTAAGTATGCATCTCGGAATTCTGAAATGAAATTGCTTGGAAACATAAAACCTGAACAATAATTTTGATTATGCAGATGAACATCAGAATACTGGTAAAGTATCAGAAGATACGGAACGTGTTCAGGAATCTGTTAAATCATCGAATTCTCTTGAGGTATGAGTCTAATGCTGTTGAATCAAAACCTGGAACTATAAAACTTTGAAAAAACGAACATGAAAGATCTTTTCGCACTGCTCATTTCAGGAAACGGAGACAAAGATAAAGAAGAAATCAAAAAGAAGTGCAGGTATGAGATTTAAGAAGGCAATGGGGAAAAGAAGACCTGTAGCTATGAAGAACTTGCTGAGTGTAACATCCTGCTATAATCCAGCTTGCACCAGTTCGGACAAGGCGTGTGTTCTTCCACCGAAACCGAAAGCAATCTCTTCTCGAACAAGTTAGGAAAGAGTGAACTGTAATCTTTTTCTTTATCTTGATCTTTTCTTTTCAATTCCTTAGCTACGAGTCTGGTTAAAAGGGTGAGATGAACGCCTGCTCTTTTAGCCATAAGTCCTGTTCTTTTGCAAGTATAGGAAATATATGTAAACTGGTAATCTCAGTCATATTATATTATAGAGGCTGAGAAACCAAAAAATATATTTTGATTTTTCATCAAAGATGCAACTTTCTTAACATAATATGCATAGAAATTAAACAAGTAATCCTTGAGAATGCAAGAAAAATGAGAAGGATTTCACAAGCAATCTGCGAACTATTGATAGATTTGCTGGTGTGCCTCTGATTTGCTGATGATTAAGAAAATCATCCATCAGGTTGCTACAAAGATGCACAGACAGGTAAAGCAAAAAAAAACATGGAGTATACCTCATACGAATGCATCTAGGAAGACGACGGGAAGGAAGCTGGAAGGAACATCTCATCTTCCTGCAAAATCTGCAAATTCTTGGATTTCAGGAAGAACTGAATTGATCTCGATCAGCTCTGAGAGTGCAGCAACAAGATGCTCTTTCTGCCATAGCACTTTATTCAATCAGAACTTCCTGTCCAGCACTCCTATCAAGTTGAAGATTGCAGATTTTGTTGGTTCTTTTCTCATGATGGATATGGGACATAATGGCGGGCTGGTTTCTGGTTCTGTGATTGCTGACCCCTTTGAATTCTGTGATATTGTGACAACAAGAATACATAAGGTAATTCCTATGACTATAATGTTATTTAGAATCTTTGTTTGTTCATATTAGTTTATGACATCTGAGTTGGAATCCTGTTCCTGGGGTTGAGTTGGAATCTGCCATCAACAATGCTGTTTTTCTAGGGTTGCAGCTTGCTTAATTATTCAGCTTTCTCATTTGTTTTCTTCCCATGCTTTCAATGATAAATGGTAACCTACACGGCTGATGAAAGTGCATAAGTATCTTACCGCTACATGGAAGAGTCATGTAGACGTAAAAAAGAGATCCTATCAACTTGTTCCGATCTAGGATAATAATCTCATAGGCTTGGTCTTACTTCAATATCGAGAGAGGAAAGAAGAGTGTTCCGTCAATCTTATGGGCTTGGTCTTACTTCAATATCGAGAGAGGAAAGAAGATTTCCGTCGACAAGTTTAACTCATACAGAACAC
>CANYCX011610107.1:0-16860 GCA_948193385.1 Breynia disticha f. nivosa | reverse complement strand
TAAATAATAGTAATTTTAAGAATTTTCAAAAAATAATTCAATCTATTTTTTTACTAAATTTATTATATTCATATTTTTTACCAAATTTTCTATTTAATTATATACTTTTTAAATAAAATATTTATATTATTTTATTATTTTGAATAATATATAAAAATTTATATGATTTTTTAATATTTCATTAAATTTATTTTACGAAATTCATATTATTATTATTTTTAGTAATATATAAAAATATATAAAAATTATTTTATCTATCTATAGGTGTGATATAAAAAATGTAATAATTGTGGGTCCGAATTAATTGAGTATTAAAGTGAATGATGAGGTTTATAGCATTAGAAAGATTTTAAAGAGTTGAAATTTATAGATAAAAAATTAGTTGAATGCTAAGTTGGCACCTTGATAAACCCCTGTATGGGGTTTACCATTATTGATGCCCTAATGGGGTTTATACCCCGTAGAGCTGGCTCACATTAGGGAGAGGTTCATCACGATGGGGCGCTTCATTCTCATGAAGCGCTCCAAAGTGATTGTGTGGGCTCCACTTGTGGAGCCCACTATTTATTAAATATATTTTTTATTTTAAATATTTATTTTTTATTTAAAATACATAATTAATAATTTTTTATTTTGAATTTACTTTTTTAAGAAAAAATAAATTTTAATACATAATTTTTTTAAATTTAAATTTATATATATTATATTTTATAATAATATTTTTATATAATATATATGATATATATTAAAAAGGTGTAGTAATTGTAGATTCCAATTAATTATGTATAAACCTTTAAATAAAGTTTATAGCATTAGGAAAATTTTAAAAAAGTAAGGTTTATAAATAAAGAATTAGTAAAAAGTTGAGTTGGCAGTTCTATAAACCTAATAGTGGGTTTAACCACTAGAGATGCCCTAATATCGGTAAGTTGTGGCCCGCCTTGTCTTTACGAGGTGGCAGCTAAGACCAAGCTTACCAAATCTTGCATGCACAAGCCGACATTCCGGAAAATGCCACCATCGTCCACGTTGTCCCCCATTATACCAACATTGCTCTAACATAGAATGAATCCAAGGAAGTGATTTCAACAAGGCCGAAGATGTGAATTTGATTCTTGCAACCATAGTAATGCTAAAAAGTCATGCAGACATACAAATAGAATGCATCCAAGGCCAAGTTCCCACAAGATTTTAGTTGGATGGTAGCATTTCTCACAAGACATCAAATAACATTTTGCTGTTCAATAGATCAAATACATGATAAGCCTATTTTTCTTGATATCAACTTGCGATATTTCTATTCCATTCCATGTTTGGTCAAAACAGATAACTGCACTACAAGGGTAGAAATGGTAGCCACTTTCAACATATTTCTCATTGAACTATCAACTTCTTTCCGATGCACACAGTTCTCTGCCCCTTTTTGTAACTTTTTATGTACACCAACTGTGTAAGTAAAAACAGCAGCATGTGCCTTTTAAAGTAAATGAAATGAAAAATAAAAGAACATGAATAAAAAGAAACTGAAGTTCTACTTTAGTCTGCTACATCTGTTGTCAGTAGCTTCTAATGACAGCCATCAAATGTACCGGAGCTGACGAGATGCAGGAGGTGGAAAAGGATGCAGCCGGATCATGGGTAGATGACTCCCTTATCTATGATTTTCGGGCCGGTGTAAGTCCCTTCAACAACAGCCAAGTCCTCGGGGAATTCCCTCTCTTGAAGCCATGCATAGCCATTTTTCTCCTCTTCCGGCACGGACAAATCATCAACTAAAAATTTTCAAACTTATAATAAGATATTTTTTAAAAGGATTTTGAGTATAAATTCATGATGCAACTGAGTTTCTTCATGAGATTGACCAACCGAATTTTTAAATGTAAGCAACCAAGACTTGGAGATAAGAGCACTTCAATATAAATCCATCAAATTTGAACTATAGAAAGAAGAATTACAGTACCTGAGAAATCAGCATATGGGAAGTCATAATAGTACTGACAATGTCGACCTTCAGGATCACAGTATGGTGGACCAAGCACGTCTAGCACTGCACATGCTGTCAATGCCGTGAAACAATGCATGTTTCCTCCATCTGCAGGGTAAAGGATGCTAGTGTTGCAAGGAGCTGTGAAATTAGAATCCACTTTCACCTTAGCCAAACGGATTTTAGGCTTTATCACATCTCCCTGCTTCACCTCAGCTTGCTGAATCTTCACCTGAACCGGTTGGACTTCAGGCTGCTTCTCTTCTGGTTGGTTGATTTCTGGCATTTTCACCTTTTCTTGATGGATAACAGGCTGCTTCACTGTTATCAGATATGAAAGAAAACCTGATGTCAAGGATCCTGAAGAGAAAATATTAAAAAAAAAAAGAAGGACACGAGGCAATTCCCCTGAATAGAAGCTTCAGAGCTTATAATCATTGGTTAGTATTCTCAAACTTAGCATCAATATTCCAACACATTAGATTTTAGAATATTCCACTACTATGAGAAAATCTTCAATTTCAAGATACTTCCTGGATATGCAGAATGTTCACCGTTTCAATGTTTCAGTTTCTGTTTCTATTTAATCCCCAACCGTTTCAATGTTTCAGTTTCTGTTTCTATTTAATCCCCAAATTGCTAATTTTAGAATGTTTAAAGATTAGCAGTGCAACTTCAAACTGTATTTTCAGAACGCTTACATTATCATTGTAACGAGTTGGTTGAACTTGCACAAATGCCGATTAAATGATCACACTAGACTTCACCTGTTTTTTAACACTTTGAAACTTTAATAGAGAACAAGGGTCTTATGAATTAAAAAAATAAGATCCTTATGTAAGCGACCCAGATAAAGGTTTGTCCACTCCAGCAGCATTACCAAACTTCATCATACACATTCATTAGAAAATTAGGAAGTCCTTACCTTCAGGAGAATCTATAACACAGGATGAGTTTATATGGCGATCATCCGCCCAGTCATAGGATTTGATGTTCATCGTGCCAAACAGAAGCTTGCTAAACACCGTCATTCCAGGATGATTGTGAAGGGGAATGACACCAGAAGGCGGCAAGCAGAAGATGCCCATCTATAACGAAATGAAAAAAATAAGATCCACAAAGTCGCAAAGTCTTTTCTTAAGAATATAGTCATAGTAAAATATTTATGTTGGAGAAAATAAAAAAAAAGGTTCCATACTGAGAAGTCGTCACTTTGAAAAAGATGCAGGTATCTTATCGCAGGGCTCCCTCCTCCTCTGTCCCTTCCACGAAAATACAGCATGTCCGGACTGAGACCAACATCTTCTGGTGTGATATCATCTAAATGACAGAATCATTCCACAAGTATCAAGATTAAAACGAAAAAACATATCTTGAGGACAGATGTTTCATGTTAATTCTTAACCAAAAAGGGTACATATAGGAGAATTTGAGAACCAATGCACCAAAACTATAAAGTAAAGATATAAACACAATGCCGACATGCCTTCCATTACATAAAAATAATAGTGCGGCTTTATGCAATTTTTTTATCTGATTAAATCAGTTCAACATCCAAGGTAAAAATGACAAGTATACTTTACCAAAACATCATCTGCGCAATTACTAATATAAAACTAAAAAAATAGTTGCATTTCATGAATAGAATAATAGAGCACACAACCCACGGTGCCCTACTTGATCCATACCTGATGATAGTACAAAAGGATCAATCATTTCAAGCTCAACAGCAACAAGTACAATTGTAAGAACTGAGACAAACAAGTATCTGAGAGGCCCATGAACATTTCACATGAGATAGTATTTGTTATTCTACTTTTGGAATTAAATAAAAAATGTCGGGGGTCTTCTTTCGCACACATTACAAACCTTCACTAATCGACGTCACCTAGGATTAAAACTCAACATTTTCGATGAAACCCAAATATCAAATCCCACTAGAATCCCATTTTAGCTCTGAAATCAAGTAAATACTTAAAAATTGAAGCACATCAATGAAAAAATGGAGAAAATGCGTACCCAAAACTGCTCTAAGCTTGTTAATTTTGTCAATTGAGGGAACAACACCAACAGAACCAAATGCAAAGACTTCCTTGCAAGTGTTAAATAGTTTTTGAATCGTAGAAACATCCATAAGAGTTTTCTTGTGGGCGCGTCGGCCTTTTTTTCCCCTGGTATGGGTCGTGGTGTGTGGAGTGTTGGAATTGGGGTTGGGATTTGGAGGAGGATTAGTACTCTTCACTTCACTCAACTCTTTCCCCGCACTCTTTAGAATCCCCATTCACACAACTGATCTCACACAATCCAGAATTCAGCTAAATCAAGAAAGGGGTTGTCCTCACAAACCTTTAAAGAGAGAATTAAGAAGGGAATTTAGGAAAAAGAAGTGATGTATAAAGAGAGAGAGATGGTGTGTGAGTTGAATGCATAGTAATAGTTGATGACAACGTTTGAAGAAGAGAGAAGAAGAGGAGGGAGGGGTATAAAAGTGAGAGAGAGTGAAAACCAGGGGCCATTGCTTTGCAGATTACTATGGGCTATTCCAAATACCAGCTTTTATTGTATTATCCTCTTCTCTTTCTCCCAACCCTTTTTTTAATCATTTTTTATTTTCCCCATTCCCTCCTTTCTATCTTCAAAATATCTTCTCTTCCACAATTGCACTTTACTCCTTGTACTTCATATTTTGTTTTCATGTGCAAATTTTCTTAATGCTCCATTTATTTATTTTTTAATCAAATATGGTTTCCAATATCCTTATTAAAAAAATTCTAAATACTAGATAAATTTAAGGACAATAATTTGCTAAAAAGCTCATATAAGGTTATCAAAATAAGGTATAATGAATAATATGATAATATTTTTTTTAATAAATTCCAAAGTACAAATATGTTTTACACACTCATTTAAGGCAAGTTACAATAGACTAATATCAGAGGAAAATAATTATCTCACACAGTTATTTTGTCAATGATCTTATGTTGAAAACAAGAGAAAATTTTATCATTTGTAGTGTTAAAATGCACAAATTACCCCTCCACCACAGGTTAATTTATTAAAAATATAGTTTTTTATTCAATTTATTTGGACAGTAATACTGAGAATTTATAATTTCACAAATTTGAATGTACTATTGGATTCAATACAACAACATTAAGTTGTTAAATGGTATTTCAAGGTAAAATTTCATTAGTGTTAGGCTGAATTGATTTCTTGGAGAGATTTGGAGTCCTTGGCAGTATAAATTTGATTAAATACTTTATTTGGGTAGCACAGTAAAATTAGGTCTTAACTAGGGTTTTGTGTAAGAGCTTATATATAGTAGCTTGTATTTTTCTCTTGTAAGCTTTTGTGGGTTCCAGCTTTTGGTGATTGAATAATAGAATAATTTGCTCTCTGTCCATAGATGTAAGTCGCATTGAACAAACTACTTAAATTCCTGTTGTGTTCTCTTGTTTTCGCACTACCTTTATCGTATATGTTCCTGACAAGTAGTATCGGAGCCATAATTAGGTGCGTTCACTCGAGAAGTGTTTTGTGAGGGAGCGACTGAAAGTGAAGAGAAGTTACCAGTGACATTGATGACAGTTCAAAAAGTCATGATAAAGACTATTTCTATGAGTGATGTTACAAATGTATTGTCTATAAAATTGATGTAATTTTAGTTATCAGTTCAAAGTAACAAAAGAATGAAGAACAAAAACGTTATGGTTTAATATGTCATCACTACAAGAAGGTGAGACATGTATAGAATGATTGTGCTTATAGGAGAAACAAATAGAGATTAAGAAATTTGATTTCTATGGGTGTTTTGGTGAAACATGTTTTTTGGTTTCTTGGTTGGTGTTAGAGTTATTTGGATGTTCTGAGGTCTTGTGGTGATAATGAAGAATAAAGTGCAAAAATTGCATCTACACCTTGATTAGTAGCTTTATGGTGCCAATATTTAAAAGCCTATTGTGAGGTCTATATGCAAGCGGGTGGATTTTATGATTGAGACTCTGGAACATGAAAAGACCAATCAACCATATCCATTACGAGTAGTAGCCAGCAAGATGATAGTGTGCTCAGTGTGAATGTTAAAGGGCACGAAACAGTTGAAGGTGTCCTTTGCAAGTCTGGCTTGGACTTGATTCGGTGTAGCATAACTTGAGACCCTTTAGGGTGTGGGAAAAATTATTCTATTTACAGTGTTGAGAAGAAATTAACTCAATGAGAGAGAATTATTAGGTTGAATTGATTTCTTAAAGAGATTTGGAGTTATTAGAAGTATAGGTTTGGTAAAATACTTTATTTGGATAGCATAGTTAAACTAGGTAACTAGGTCTTAACTATGGTTTGTGTGAGAGCCTATATATAGTGGCTTGTATTTTTCTCTTGTAAGCCTCTGTGGCTTCTACCTTTTGGTGACTAAATAATCGAATAATTTGTTATGTTCTCGTAGATGTATGTCGCATTAATAGAGCCTCATAAGTTCCTTTTGTGTTCTCTCATTTTTGTACTACCTTTATCGCGTATATTCCTAACAATTAGGAAGGTGGTTACGAGACAACATGCGCCACCAAGGATGTTATTGCAACTAAAGCTTCTCGCACAAAATTCAAAAGATGATTGAGTATAGAGATGACGTAGAGCGCGTTGATTGGATAGTGAAAAACACTAAATAATCAAAAGCCAACGATGACAAGTAAAGCTAATGTGACATGAGATATGGTCCAATAAGAATGAAAAATGTAAATAGTGGAGAATTAATCAAATGTTGACATATGGCATAGTACATAGTAACCCAACCCGAACTTGGCCTAGCTTGACATAAAAAAAGCTAAGTTTTCATCATTGTTTAATTGTACAAGGATCATAAGCTAAATATGGAGATTATGGTTTTTTTTCCACTTATGAAGGTTCAGTATATTGTTAAGGAGCAAGACACTCTCGACCTCATTGAGTAACAAATATTCCACCTAAAGAGAACACCTAACTTCAAAGAACATAACAGAAAATGTTTGTGTAAGTCGTAGCCCTAATACATTGAATGTACCTTTTATTATGATTAATAAAATTATGAGGCATTGTTTTGTCATTTTATATATTGTCATGTGTTATGTGTATTGTAAAATATTCATGAGTGTTAATCAAAATAAAGGCTGAGGATCTTGATAATATAACATGGAAGTTTTAAAATTAATATTCTAAATATCCCTAGTTAGTTATTTCCATGGGAATGGAAATGAATTAAGACTAGTATGAGCTTTGTAGGTGATCATATTCCATAGGTCAAAGATATGTGATATCTAACAAAGTTAGATAAAACTGTAGGACATTATATTTGAAGAGCGATCATTGATGAGAATACTAAAATTTAGTATATCTCTTACAAATTCAAATTTAATATATCTATTTATGAGTTCATTATAACTTACAAACAAGATATCACGATCGTTGATCATGATGAACCTGCTTCTTATCAAGAGGCTATTGAGAGTCCAAACTAAAAAAAATGGCTTTAGGCTATATAATCTGAAATGCAATCAATGTATGATAATCAAGTTTGGGTCTTGATTGATCTACCTGAAGGTGCTAAATGCAAATGGATTTTCAAAGAGAAAACTAGAGGTATCTTCAATGGTAAGATAGTGGCGAAAGGTTTTAAACAAGCTCATGACACTGACTATGATGAAACATTTTCACTAGTAGTTATGCTCAAATTCATTAGGATTTTATTAGTCATAGCTACATATTTAGACTATGAGATATAGTAGATGTATTTCAAAATGGCTTTCCTGAATTGAAACCTCTTCGATGATGTTTACATAAAACAACCTGAGGGATTTTTCAATCCTAAAAATCCTAATAAGGTATGTAAGATTAAGAGGTCCATTTATAGACTTAAACAAACATCTAAGAGTTAAAATCTTCATTTTGATGAAGTCATAAAAGATTTTAGTTTCATCAAGAACGATGATGAGCCTTGTGTATATCATAAGTTCAGAGAGAGCGTACTAGTGTTCTTTGTTTTGTATGTCGATGACATCCTGTTCATTGGAAATGACATTTTAACATTGTAAGAAGTTAAGCAATGGTTGAATTCGTGTTTCTCAATGAAGGACTTAGAAGAAGCTGAGATTATACTTAGTATTAGGATATATAGAGATACATCACGACACCTCTTAGGGCTAAGTCAAGAACAGTACATAGATAAGATACTGAGACGGTTTAGTATGGATTAATCCAAGAAGAGATTATTGCCTTTACAGTAAGGGATTGTTCTCTTTACGAAGGACTGTTCATCCTCTAGACAAGAGAGAGAATACATTTATAAAGTCCTATATGCGTATATTATAGGATCTATTATGTATGTTATGTTATGTACTAGGTCAGATGTTGCTCATGTACTAAGTATGACCAATAAGTTCCAACAAAACATAGGAGTGGTCCACTGGACTGTTGTCAAGGCAATTCTTAAGTACTTGAGAAGGAGTAAAATTTTTTTCTTAGTGTATGGAGGTCAAGAAGAAATTAGTGTTACTAGATACATTGATGTTGTGACCCCAACAAACAAGGAAGATTCAAGAGCGCAATCAGGATATGTAATCCTATTAAACAGAGGAGCTATCAGCTGGAGAAGCTCTAAACGCAGTGGTAGATTCTATAACATAAGCTGAGTATATAGCAGCATCTAAAGCAACTAGAGAAGTTGTTTGGATCAAAAAGTTCATTATAGAATTAAGAATTATCTCATCTATCCTAGATCCTCTGGAACTTTTGTGTGATAATAATGGGGCTATCGCACAAGCTAAAGAGCCTATGAATCAACATAAATCAAAATACATAATCAAGAAATTCCATCTTATTCGAGACATTATAAATAGAGGAGATGCGAAGATGATGAAGGTTCTAGTGAAGACAATGTGGCAGATCCTTTGACCAAAAACTAGCAGGTCCAAAGTATGAGCATCATGTTAGGTCTTTTAGTCTTAGGGTTATGTCTGATTTGGACCAGCGCTAGTGGGAGATTGTTAGTGTAAGCCATAGCCTCAATACATTGTATGTACCTTTTATTATAATTAATAAAATTATAAGGCATTGTTTTATCATTTCATATATTGTCCTATGCTATGCATATGATAAAATATCCATGAATGTTAATCAAAATCAAGGTTGAAGACCTTGATAGTAGAACCTAGAAGTTTTAAAATTAAAATTATAAATATTCTTATTAAGTTAT
The DNA here is from genome assembly GCA_948193385.1 of Breynia disticha f. nivosa. Taxonomy (NCBI): domain Eukaryota; kingdom Viridiplantae; phylum Streptophyta; class Magnoliopsida; order Malpighiales; family Phyllanthaceae; genus Breynia; species Breynia disticha. Next base: position 7,651 of record CANYCX011610107.1, on the reverse strand, counting down.
TTTCATAGGAATAGAAATGAATTAAGACTAATATGAGCTTTGTAGATGATCATGTTTTACGGGCCACAAATATAGGTTATCTAACAAAGTTCATAGATGCAATATTGGACATTGTATTTGGAGAGCAATCATTGATGAGAATACTAAAATTTAGTATATCTCTTACAAGTTCAAATTTCTGTCTTTAGACCTGAAATCAATATGACTTTTATTGTGATTTCTATTATACTTTGACATATGTTTAACATGACCGTAAAAGTTTGACAAGTATGAGTATGATTAGGTATGTTATGGATTGTAAGTAGAAGCATGAGTGAAGTGAATGGATTGATCCTCTTATGATGAGAGAAGATATCACTGGCCTCTTGATAGATAAGATTGGAAAGAGTTTAGACGCACCCAAATAGAATGACTAGATCATTCATTTGAACTTATCAAACTTATCATAGAGATCAAGAAAGTGATTTAGCACATAATATGTTAAAGACATGCCTTATGAAAAATCATGATATCAGAGGTCAAGAGAAGAATTTGAGTTGCAGTAGAACTGTTAACACCACTTGTCAACTATCTAATTTTGAGTGATCAGTGTCTTACTATAGACTGCATATAATTTATGAATTAATAAATCTATTAACAATATTAAATATTCCTATAGGATCGCAAAAATACAAAAGAAATGAAAAGGGTAAAATTATAATTTCACCTTAGGTTAATTCTGATCGAATCAGACAATTAAGTCAATTTTGGCAATTGGTCCCAAAACGGCTAAAGCTCAAAATTGAAAAGCCCAACATGATTTATTAATGTTTAAGACATAAATTATTATTTGGATAATGTTGTCTGAAATTAATATAGAGAAAGAAAAGACAAGGGGAGAAAAATAAAGAAACTTATCTTCTTTTGTAATAAGTAAAAGAGAGAATTTGAAAATTTCAAACTCATCTTATCCTCTTCTTGCTCATCCATGTTGATAGGATTAGGTAGAGCTTGATTCTTTTTTTTGAAACTTAAAATCTCATAAAAACCCTAGAACCTATACGACCTAAAAAGAAAAAAGACAGAGAGAGAGAGATTTTTAACCTAGTTTTTCTTCTTTTTTCCTCCTCCATGCTCCGTGGCCAAAAACCCTAAGAGAGAAAAAACCACCTATTGATTTCTAACAAAAGAGAGATTTAGGGGCTGATTAAGGGCTTCAAACACATTGGTGATCCTACTTTTGTGAGCAATCCGTTCAAAAAACCAAGAAAGGTGAATTCTGTTTTTCCCTTGTGCCAGTACATGTTTTCTTCTGATTTTATGTGTAGTTTTGTAGAGCTATCACACTTAGAGTCTAGAGGTGCCAAAAAGATAGTTCCAAATTTATTTTCGAGTTGTATTTACCTTTTCTTGCACATGCATATTCGACTAACAGGAGTGAAATGAATTCAAATGGTTAATAGAGACGTACACCCAAATCCAAAATATAAAAGTAAGAGCAAACATTCTCCTTTTTCAATAAGCTAATATGTGTTTGTGTGATTATGGAGGAGGGTATCTCAAGGGCAGCCTCTATGGTGGCATTCACGACTTCCAGAAGATTGTATAAAAATGTTTTATGCAGTAGTTAATTTGTATTTGGAGTTTTAAAGCTCGATTAAAAGGTACAAACACTAAACTAGTGAAACTAGTTACAATATTTTATGTGTTTGTGATCCTACAAGGTTTTCATGATGCTACAAGGTTTTCATAATGGTTGTTGCTTGAAGGTTTTTATTTTTTCATTGCATTTCAATATTTTATATGTCATGATTTCATAATAGCATTAGCCAAAATTTAAAATTTTGCTACCATAATACTTTTGCAAGAATTAAAAAATAACAAATTTGAAAGTGCACCACATTTTTAAATAAAAAAGGAAAGTATATTAAAATTTTCTTAGTAAAAAATATGTCAATTTAATGTAAAATTTAATTCATACGTGATACTAAGAAAGTCAAATAATAAAAAAATAGAAGTAATCCTTATATACTCAAAACATTATCAATTTAATTTTCACTAACTAACTCATTTTTAAACTAGGGGTCACTTGAGAACTCATTAGCAATTTAATCCTTCATCACTAGAGACTAAACATTTAATTCTCCATATAATTTATACAAAATAAAAGAAAAAGTATCATAAAACTATAAGAAACTGAACATCTTTAAATAATACTTTAATGGGCCTAATAAAGGGACAAATTAGGAGATTATACTCTAACTAAGATACATAAGCAACTCGATTGAACTCTTACTATAGAATTTATTGCAACTCTTTGAGCATCACGAATAAAAACTAGACAGATATTAGATAGAACCAAGGATATAAATTTGTATGGATCCATGTACATAATTTTTTATAAAATCATAAAAGTAATATCAAAGAAATTAGACTCAAACAAGGCATAATACCCCCATATTAAAATGCAAATAGAATATAAAGAAGAAATTCCTATGTACACACAAATATATGAAATATCAAAATATATTTAATGAGTTCATAACATGCCTAATGAATGGAGATATTCAAGATTGCAATACGATGTCATACGATTTGATTGAATTCAATTCAACATTAATATTGTGAAGAATGTAGACAATGAAGCTTCTCTACGTTTCACTAAAAATAGCAATACAAATTATGAGAGAAAAGAAAGATAATCTTCATACACTTGTAAGAAAGAATCAAAATATGTTAAATATACCTAATAAGTGAAATTATTTCAAATGATATTACAGTGAAAAAAGACATTGCACATCCCAATCAATCTGAAATCACAATATAACATAAATTGTGAATATTGGAAAGTTATCCCTTGTTCTACTGAATTAAATAGATAGAGATTAGACCAGGTGAGAACATCATAAGCAAATACAGGTACTAAATAAAGTAATCCAAACAAGCTATTTGCAACATAAGATATCATTGTCCTTAATTTAATTAGCTAAAAATTATAACATCAAGAAGAAAGCTAATGCTCATAACTCATCCTTGTAGATTGTTTAATAAGAATGCAATTGAGACTCTACTAATATCTGAGTATCTTAAGAGTGCATAGGATTTATATATCTTGAATAACTAATTTGACATACCTAATGTGCAAAGCAATATAAAGTAGATATCAAACTCTAACCAAGACACCATACTTCCCAATAATATCTAACTATTATTATTTAAAAGGAACTTTTTCTTTAAACCTTTATAATGATTCATGTTGTTATGTTATTCTAAATCTTTCTAAATATCCAAACACAAAACAATAGTATTATAATGTTGAGTGTATCATATTAGTTTATTAATTTCTGCAAGTTTTTTAATCTTTATTCGTTAATGTGTTGTAAGGAATCAATTATTTTTTTGATGAAAATTTATGTATGTGAATTAATTTGATAAGCATGTTAGGGATCTCATTTCAAATTTTTGGTGAATTTTTGGATATTATTTTACATATTAAGTTTCAAAGATTATTTAATATTAACTCGTTTATATATTGAAAATATATGAATGATTCTTCATTAAGTTGACTGTCGAGCTATTCACTAGCGTATTGTCTCATTTACACACCTAATTTTGAGAAGTCACTTGAAGGTACATGTCTCTTTGAGAAAGGTTGCACTAAGAAAGAAATTACAATAAAATAAAAATTTACAAATAACTAATAACTAATAATTTCTATTTCTATTCCACAATTTTTTAATTCATTCTTTGTTAAAAACAAGAACAATAATTCTTCAAAACTAGAGATTAGCAATGAAGAGACAAAATGGTAGACTAAGTGCTACCATTATATTTAAAACAAGAGTGCCATAGAAGAATTAATGAGGAAAATCTTTTTTAAGTATTGTTTGGATTATATGAAAAAAAAAACAAAACTATCCACTATATTCTAGTGTGATACATATGAGCATCTTTATAAATTGAGATTCTTCACATGAAAATAAAAAAATATCATAGATACCTTAATTAGGTGCATATCAACTAATTATGTAGATAATTGAAAGTGATAAATTATTTTTATAAAGTGTTTTTATCTTATTTTATTTAATGTAATAAATTTGCTATATCGTGTAAAAAACTATAATATGAAATCATGATTTCAAAAAAAAAACTATAATATGAAATCATTAAATGCAATAAATATAAATATCTATAGTAATAAAAGAAGATATAGACAATTTCTTTTAAAATTACAACACATATAATTTACTAGCATTTAAACTATTAGAAATTTCCATAAATCATCGATAACCAAACAAACACTAATAACAAGGAATGTTGACAGACTCTTACACTTTACTGGGAAAAAAACTTTGTTGCTATGCAAATGGCATGATTCATGCACATGTTAATGTTCAAAACACTCTCACAATTCTCATGTTTCTCTTAATATGTGAAATGCCCTGGTGATTATTGTGTGTTACATACAGCTTTGGTTTAAGAGATACCCAATACATCTGCTTGGCTGCTGTGAAGCTTAGACACGTGCCAGCTAACCTTTGAGAGGTGTTAAAAATGGAGTCATGCCTTCTTGTATTTGAAATTGAAAAAAGTTTTTGTTTGTTAATACTTTTGATAATTTTAATGCAATTTATTTCAGGTATGCATGCTCAACTAATAAAAGAAAAAAACTAAGGTAAGCATGCCACATATATATATGGTAAGCTTTTCATTTCTTTCATTTAAAATAACTTTCCATGTAAATTGTGATTATTACATATATTTTAAACTTTTTTAGTTCAATTATATGCATAAAAATTGATTGAAAAGAAAATTGTGTGTCATAAACTTTCAAATTCCAATCAAGTAATCATTTATGTTAACTAATGTCATTAAGTTTTTTCACACAAATTTCCTATGTTTTATTTTAAATTTTAACACACAATTTAACCTATAGCGTTGGTTTTATTTCATTATTTTCTGGCAAATATATTCTATGAAATTTATATAAGTAGAATCCATGCTTATTCTAAGAGAATGAGTTAGATTGATTCTTTGAAAAAAAAATAGAGATATTAGTTACATTTCAATAACTATGTTATAATTCCTTAACCAAGTATTATTTTTTTGATGTAGTATTAACCTTTCTTTTAATAACCGTTAGTAAGCAGTGACGTTATCAAAAAAATAATAACAATGAATATCATGACAGTAATATAACAATAGTTAAAATAAAAATTTAAAATCTTCATGTTTAAAATTTTATCTATCTTAAAAAATCTAATTAGATTATATTATAAATTGTTAATAATGTAAATGCTACCTATATATGGTAAGTTTTTTTATTTCTTTCTTTAGAATAACTTTCCTTATAAATTATGATTAGTACATATAATTTTTAGCTTTTACATTTCAATTTGACCGAAAAGAAATAATGTTAACTAACGTTATTATGTTTTGGCACACACATTTCTTTCATTTTATTTTGCATTTTAATAAACACTGTATCTTTATTGTTTATTTTATTTTATAATTTTCTTATAAATATATGTTCTTTAAAACTTATATGAGTAGAATTTGTACTTATGAAAAAATGAGATTGGTTTTTAATATAAAAAAGTTTAGGGAATAATAGTTACATTTCAATGACAATGTTATGATTCCTTAATGAATCACTATTTTTTGATGTAGTATTCACCTTTCTTTTAGTAATTATTTGTAAGTTGTGGTTATGTTGTCAAACTAATATTATTGATGAGTACCATGATAGAATATAACAATAGTAAATTTGGTCAATATGAATTTACTGTATCTAAATAAGTAAAATAAAAATTTGAATCTTGAAGCTTTAGATTTTTATTAATCTAAGCTACTCCAATGAGGTTGCATTATAATTTATTAGTTATCTGGTAATAAATTATTTGTTATCTCAATAATTAAATATTTTCATGTAATATCTCGGAATTTATTGTATGGAAATAATTAGTAAAATGATGAAAATAAATGTTTAAATTGAGGTTTATGAAGGTTGAAATAAGGTTGATATAAGGTTGACAGGAAATAACCAACGAAAAAGGAAAATTTGCTGGAATAAGAGAAGTACGCGCAGTGGCAGCAAAGTACGCGCAGTGGGCACGACCACACGTACTTTGCCATCCACCATGCGTAGTGTTCTATTTTCTAGAAAAAAATATAACTTCGCTCGATTTAAACCGACATTCAAGCATTTTTAAACCTAAACTCAGAGAAACTTGCAGAGAGAGTTGAGAAAACATCATAGGATCTTGTAATTGAGTGAGAGGAAGTGATTTGGAGCATAAATTTGGCAATCATCCATCCTAAAGTTTTAAAGTCATAAGGTAATCTTGAAGGAAGGTTTACTTAAGGTTTATAGTTGGATTTTGCTTATTTGAATGGATATTAATTGATCTTTTGGTTGCTGGAAATGATGATAAATATGTAGAGAAACTGAACTTGATGTTAGGGAAATGCTAGGATGATTTTAGGAAGCAAGGTTAATGAAAAAGAGTGGAAAAGCAAAGGGTTGATGTAGGGTTTCCATAAGGTTGATTGCTGAAATTGTAAACCTTGTTGATTTCATGTGTTGAATGGAAATTAATGCTAGACAACTATGTTATGACGATTAGAATATGAATAATCCTAGGTTTTGTGAATTAGCAAAGGTAATCCTTGAATGAACAGAATTTGGTAAGACTAATTCATAAGGAAATGGTGAAGAATGGTTGACTTAAAGTTGATACATAATGCTTTCATAAGTTTAAGTAAAGAATCAATGTGATAATGGTTAGTTAATGAAAAGTATATGATTCATTATGTATAGGAGGATCTGTACGACAACTAAGTGGTTGTTGAGCCTATAGTAAAGAATCAGTGTCAGATTATTGCTTTTGCTTTATTATGAGGTAAGTGTTCTTACAGTTGCTAAATGGATTCATAATAATATTTACATATGTGTAGTTGTGTCTGGCCTATAATGATATGTTTAAGATTGCTAGAGTTATACGAATCATATTGAAAATGAATGAGTTGAATGGATTGATTATTTGTTGAATTGGTTGATTTAGTGATATGATAAATGTTTGACATGTGAGTGATCATTATACCTATGTGGTATATTTTGCTAAATACACGTTGATATGAGAAGGATGGTTTCCCTATGTGGTATTTCATTGAGATCTTGACTTGATATTGATTTAATACCTGTGTGGTATCATTTGAGAGGAAATATACTCTATGTGAGTTTTATACAGGCTTTCTTATTGTTGTATGCTGATGTAATGGAAAGCATGAATTGTGATCCTGTGTGGTATATGATTTGCTCTGTCTGAGCTATGCTGTGTGCTGTGTTGTGTGCGGATACGAATGCCATTCTTATGCTGTGTGCAGATGCGAATGTCATTCATACATTTACATATTGCATAAATATCTGTGTGACTCAAGCCTGTGTGGCAATACTATTCTGTTAGTGTAAGCCCTAGCCCAATCCATTATTTGTAACTTTTATTATTTGGTTAATAAAATTATGAGGCATTATTTTATCATATCATATATTGACCTGTGGTATATGTTTGATAAAATATCCAAGAATGTTAATTAAGCGCTTGAGGTATCAAGGTTGAGGACCTTGATAGTAGAACCTGGAAGTTTTGAGATTAACATTCTAAATGTCCCT
>CANYCX011610028.1:0-12790 GCA_948193385.1 Breynia disticha f. nivosa | reverse complement strand
AGCTCTATTGACCATTGAATTTTGCATTCAATCTTTACAGCCGTGTCGTGGGAATGGTAACTCAAAGAGTGTAGTTCGAAAAGTTTCAAGGCAAGCTGCATTGGCTTTTGCTAGGCGAACACTTGAAAGATGTAAAAAATTTGAAGAGACGGGCATCAGTTGCTTTAGTGAGCCTGCACTGAAGGAAGCTCTCTTCTCAGCCCCACCGCACAGCAGTGATACCAAATCCGTTGATTGTGTTGGCTCTGGAACTGCAAGTAACACGTGTGTTGAAGTTTCTAACAATCACGCTGAAGCTAGAGGATCAGGTATGTCAAGTTGAATCTTCTTGTTGTATTCTGTTTACACTAGCAAGTTTCTCCAAAATTATGACCATTACGAGCGAAGCATAGCTCTCATCTGCAATCTTTGGTTTCCCTGCTTTTTTGAACAGGCGCAGTTTCCAGCAGCCTTGAGAGGTGCAATTCCCATGATTATTTTGATAAAGGGAAGAAGAGGGAAGCACTTATTGATGATGTGATCGGCAGTGCTTCGTCGAGGATAACATCAACTCTTGACAGTACAGTCATTGTTGGACAAAAGGGGAAGACAAGTGATACGGATGGCATGAAAAATGAGCGAAAGATGAAATCGAAGCCAAAGCAGAAGAGCACTCATCTAACATCGTCAGGAAATGGACCTCGCGGTTCCATTGCGAACACAAGCAACAAAGTTGAAACGGACCCATTGTCTTTCAATAACATCTCTGATACTGGTCTAGACACAGAAGAACCTCTGGATTTTTCGAAACTCGAATTTGATCCGGTAGGAATCGAGATGTCGACAGATCTCGGAGGGAATCAAGACTTGGATTCCTGGTTCAATCTCGACGACGAAACCTTGCAAGGGCATGACTCTATAGGTCTGGAAATACCAATGGATGATCTGTCAGACTTGATGCTTATGTAGAGAAATTTCTGCATCATCTCGGTGGTATTGTATGATTTTTTTGGGATCACAATTAGTTAAAAAGAGGCTAGAGTAAGCAAGAAACTGATATATTATAGTAACTGTTAATTCTTGTGTCTGTAAATGTGTAATTATTGGAAGATCAATGGCAGTATTGATTGAAGGAATGTTCTAACTAAAGAAATCTGTTCACTTCCAAAAGGATTTGTTCATCTTCTGTTACCCTGCTCGATTGTTTTAGCAGTAAGCTTGTTGATTGAAAGAAAAGATTTTATATGTTGAATTTTTTGACACAATCATACAATTTGTGAGTATGTTTATTACGCAATATGAATGACACGGATTCAAGTTTTGTTCTATTTATATTTTTGATAAAAAATAATACGACTTTAGTTACTTTCTTGTACCAATAGATAGAGGTGTAAACCGTTTTTGAACCGACGATTTACAGTTTCAAGGTTCATGGAACTAGAACCAGACCATGTCAGTTCTGACGATTCAGTTTCAGTCTCTGTTTTGGTTTCGGAACTAGCTATTCTAATTCCGATTCATCGATTCAAGTTTGGTTTTCAACTAAAAATGAATTGAATCGTCGATTCGGAACCATGAACCGCCTATTCAAAATCAGCGATTCACGGTTCATTGTTTTTAAAAACTGAAACTAGACTATGAACTAGCCGATTTAGTTGTTGGATTTTGGTTCCAAACCCAGTAGCTTCAGTTCTATTTCATCAAATCCGATTCCGATTCCGATTTTAATTGCAAACCATTCACGAAAATTTGATTATTTTTGTTAGCCATCACTACCCTCTTCCCATTTCTTATATCTAAAGATTGGGTGGGCTAAGCAATCATGCTGGTCAATGACAATCTTTTAAATAAAAATTGTTAATAATATTGGTTGATGTTAATATAAAAATAATTATATCATTTTCCATTGAAACCACTTAATTAAATTAATTTTATATGATTAAATATTTATCTGACATTGTCATAGTCAACCATATATTTAATATTTGAATTAAATTAGTATTATCATAAGCAAAAGAATATAATAATTTTTTAAAATTTAATTATTTGGTTAATACAATCGAAGCATGCATTAACAAAAATAGAAAAATTAAATTTAGTAAAAGCAATGATGAAAGCAGCATTACTCATTTGATAATCGAAAACCTAATCAAGAAAGACCTAATTATATTATTATTATGCATTAAACTAAATTAAAGATAAGCTCACCAATCTATCCCTTCTCCCATGCTTGATTACGACCAACATTAAGAAGTGATAATTCGGTCAGCGCGTCGTAATCACGTTAATGATAAAAATTAAATTCGTGTACTTCGTAACGTGTTTAATTTTGTATTCACTAACTGTGTTATCGAGTTGACATAATTAATTAAAAAATGGAATGTGGGTATCATTTTTTTTTAATTATAGCTGCCATTTTGTAACAAGTGACCTAACTTGATCCAATTCTTATGAGTTTTGTGAGTTAATATTTGTATTTTGATTGCATACTTTTAGAGGTGGAGGTGGCATTGCATAAATAATTATAAAAAATCGATTATATTATAAGTGATCATTCTTATAAAATTAAATCTTCATCTATATATGTTGTCTACTCATCAGAAACTGAAAAAAAAAATAAAAAGGAAGGAAAAATTAACATTATATATGAACAAACACGATAAGAAGAACGGTGTTACAAAAAAAATATGCGGTAAAATAAACGATACTTTAAGAGTAAACATAACAAAAGGATGTAATCGCTCCTCTCAGTTCTTTTAGTTTCCGTATCTGGTTCTTATTAGCAGACCGTTGTCTGTGCTGTATTATTTTTTATCAAATGTCACATTACGAAAATTAAATTCGTGTCATTCGTATCGTCTACTCATCATAAATTGAAAAAAAATAATAAAAAGGAACGAAAAATTAATATTATATATAGTTTGCTAAAATTGAATTGTCTCAATGGAAGAGTAGGTGACCTAATAAGAGAAAAATATACTAGTTAAATATAATATATGAACAAACGATAAGAAGAATAGTGCTACAAAAAAAATATACTGTAAAATGAACGATGTTAAAAGAGTAAACACAACAAAAAGATGTGATCGCTCCTCTCACTTCTCTTTGTTTCTGTATTTGGTTCTTATTAGTAGAGCTGTCTGTACTGTACTATTTTTTATCAAACAAACTTCATTTGATGTACAAATATTAAGAAAATTGAATTCGTATCATTCATATCGGGTCATAAACGTGCACTACAAATCACATTCTTGTATCAAACTGAAACAAATCAATAAAAATCTGAATCTCAGAGTCTGGTTTTCCTGAAATAGGTTTGTTTGCAAACTGGGAAGAAGGATATGAATGTGGAGGGGAGATAGGAAGAACACGTACACAATCCAGAAACATGCAAAGCATGAGTCTTACACATGTAATGAACACATCTACTTTGAAGACACATATGCTTCAGAAGTAAGTTTGCTGTTTGAATGGTGTTGGTCTAAACATTCGACTTTGTCTTCTTCCATTTCCAAATTCATATGATCACATTCTTCAAAAGATAATTCATAAATTCACCATCTATTATGTGTATCTTTTGAAATGTTAAATAATAATAGTAATTATAATAAAATATGATATTTTGTTGTATTTGTGTTGTATGCGTATTTGCTTTTCGATTTTTGTATTTTTTCAAATAATTGTGTTAATCTTCGAGTTTTTTTATAAATTAATTCAAGTTTGAATTTTTGTTAATTTTACCAACGTCCGCTCGTAATTTAGTTTTTACATTCCCTAAAACTTGTAAGTTACAGTATGATCACGTCAATAAAATTAACATAAATACTATCATAAATTAATTTATAAAAAATTCGAGAACAGCAATAATTATTAAAAAAGGCAAAAACTAAATAATAAATATACATATAACGTAAGAAGGACAAATTATTTTACCCTTATAATAAACTAGATTACTATCTTTGAGCTAAATCCTAAAGCCTAAATGGATTTTAGGGTGTGAGAAGAAGATAATCACTAACAAAATCATGCATGCATGGTTGCATTGGATTTTTTTTCTCTCAACGATGAGATATTTTGGGCACACAGACTATTTATTCAAGTCAGACAAGACTACAAGGGCAGCAAAGTTCTTCCAATCGAATTTTAACGCAGCATATATCCAAAATTCGAACTCGAGATCAATGGTTAAACTAGAACGATCTATGCCAGTTGATTTACGTGCTTCGATAGTGGTTGCATTGGATTAAGATGGAAAAGATGGACACCCCCATTAATGCAACTTGCCATCCTCACTTTACAATCGTGTTTTTTTTTTAATTTCTGGTTTCTTGGCCCCTACTTTCATTGCTGTTCAAGAACTGTAACAAATCTCTCCGTCGTCTTTAATTTTTATAGTCCTTTTCCACAATTATATGATATTTATGGATATAAATTATTATAGTAATGTTTAGTTATGACAACCACTTCATATAAATGAATGGTTGAAATAAAATGGTGCAACCAACTTTTCTCTCTCATTCACAATACTTAAAATATATATATATATATATAAACAATATCAATGCCATAGTTCGAGTTTTTTTTAATGTTTTCTCAAAAATAACAATATTTGATAAAAAAATACAGGACAATTAGTGACTGAACTAATTAAAAATATTTTTAAAGAGAACGAAAATAGATAATTTAAAAATAATATAAAAAATGCGACATTAAGAAGCAATACAATAAAAAATACATAGTAGAAAAAAAATGACTAAAGATATAGATACGATAAGAAGGTGATCGACTCCTCTTATCTCGTTCTTCCGCTGCTGAATACGTTTATAATACGACTAACTCAAATTGGCATCCTTATTATCTTTATTATCTTGTATAACGGCCTTTCACAACAAGACAATAAATTGAGTTCCTATTTTTCTCAAATTTTTTCCTTTCTTCATTACAAAATTCCTCCTCACAACCACTTCTTATAAATGAATCTCAACTATTTTTGTTTCTTTCCTTACCCTTTTTCTATAATTATTCCATTATTAATTACTCCATTTCACTTCCAAAGTGTTTTATATAACCTTTGCACCTTTCAAGAGTCATTTACCAACTCAAAATCACACATATAAACCCTAGCAATAGAACTATCAAAATTTGAGAGAAAAGAGGTGGAAAATAAATTAAAACTTCCTCATGCACATAAAATGATTTACATTTACAGTCATGATGATAATTTTTTTAAGTGTGAATATTAATTTATGGCAGAAGGAAGAAACAAAAAAGTTAAAATAATAAATAGAAACCCTATCTCAACCTAAAGTACACTCTAGCTACTTCAGCTGCACAACAGTATTCCAAGACTCGTAAATACGGATTATGCAGCTGTGTTTTAACTTGATTGCTTCGATCACATCCTCTTCAGAAGTTGGAGAAATGGTTCTGTGAAGGTTGAACCATTTGAAGATCTGTTGTTGTTTGGCATGAGTTTTCTTCACTCATCAAGCTCCTGCATGCAAAGACCAAAGTTAATTTGTATTTAATGAAGATACAAATGCTAACAAACACCTCCTAATTGTTGTTATCCCGAAATATCTGTTGTTAATACTAATTTACACTTCAAGTTTCAATACGAAACAATTCATATACGCAATCATGCTAGAAATATTCATGACATATAAATTGTTTAAAACGTCTAGTTAATACATTAGCAAGTGAAAATGATAATATGCAACGACTTACTTACGAAATATCATCGCATAGATATTTATATCATGACTGTTTATCATTTTCCATTTAATTTATCTACGTTCAGATCATTATCTTAAATAACGTAACGGATGAATGTTTTTTTAAGCTTGACGACGATTTCAATAAAACCATAGCTTGCTTCATTGAATCTTTCTGGTCCAAATCTGCCTAGTAAAGTGTGATCAAACTGAGCCAACAGTTTCGATGAACAATCAAACAATTCACATAAATTTTTTTACACTTTTTCAGAGCCATCCAGTTTTGAAGTCAAATTAGAATAAACTATAAAGATTTATTTGCAAGAAATGGAGAAGAAAAACTTACTCTCGAGGACGAGAAGACCACAAAGAGCTAAGAGCTCGTAACCGGCCGTAATATTCTCCGATCACTAAAAAACACCTCGCCGCCTGTCTCACTGTCAATATCCGGCGCAGATGGTGAAGAGTGTGCTGTCTCAAATTATCAGCCTGCAATGTTCATTCCAAAAATATTAAAGAAATTGCACATATTAAATTCAAGCCAAAAAAGTAATAAATTAAATAATTAAAAGCATTCCTATACATTATATTAGAATGGAAGTTGGTGATTATAATTGTGACAATCGACTTTGTATATAAGTGATACGTGACAATTTATGATTTAAATAAATATTTTTAGTTATAAGTATAAAATTATTTTTATAAGTATGAGATGAATGATATCAAAATAAGAATAAAATTAAACTATTTTTGATAATATGTAACAAATCATATCAAGATAAAAATAATACCATTAAATTTTCCTTATAAATAAATTAATTTATATAGATTATAATATACGACACTCCATTGCATCGGTCGAATGAGTGACAAAAATTAAGAAAAATAAATAATAATATGGGTCCACAAATGCAATTCCACAAAGTACCAAGAACTAGTAGACATTCATAAGGATTGAAACTTGTCTTATTCTATAGATTTTGGACTATTGCAATCAAACATTTAAAAAACAATAGGAAAAAAGATAATGGTATTTTTTTAATTAACAAATAAATAATTAGATTGTTCTTATTTGTTATTAAAATAATTAAAAAATTAGTGTTGATAGGTATAGGTAGTGTTTATTTCAACAAATATCATTTTCCAACCAACTTTTTGATAGGAACATTATTTAGATGAAAAACTCACATCAAAAACCCTAGAAATCAATATTTTCAAACTAGCCTTCTTAGCATCAAAGCAATTTATATATACAAGCACCAAAAATCATGGAACTCAACAAAAAATATAAGTGCAAGTGTTGAATTTTCAATGATATGATATGATCATTTAGAGGTATAATATAAAAAAATAAATGTACAAAATTATGTAACACATCATGAAAAATTGAAATTCTCGTGTCAGGTCAGGTGAATACAGAGTAAGTACAGAGTTATGAATTAGTTAATTAAATTTTTATTAGAACATTTCTACTCTTCTGATCATATTACGTCAGTATTCATTAATTTCTTATTTATTAAACTATTAACTCGTAAATTTCTCATTAAATTTTACTGTAAAACGTATTATACCTTTCATATTTCATTAAACAGGTGCCAACTCAAGGTGGTAAACCTCATAATATACAAATGTTTACCACTTCGGCATAAAGTGGGAATAAACTACTTACTGCGGATGTCCTTATTTGAACATTATATATAACTTACTACGTCTTACGTAATTTAACTTTATTCTCATCGAACATTGTTCTCACCCAAAAACTCTCCGCACATCATGTCTCAAAAGTCCACCAAAACAGGTTAGAATGACAGAAATTATTTATTTCAAGACCAATTTTTTCAAAAAAATGAGGATTTGGAATTGTAAAAATTGTTAAAAAGTCAATAGAAATGTTAAAATCATGTTGATGTAAAGGAAATGTAAGGCATGGAAGTCTTACCCTTAAGGTGAAAGGTAGAATCGGCGGCGGGAAACAAGAATATAATGAAATTGACAAGGAGAAGAGAACATTTCAACTACCATCCAAACAAAACTTTTGTTTTGTTTAAATAAATAATTAAATTAGTTGATTAATCGAATTGCCCTCTAATTACGTGTTAAACATGTTTAAGACTCTCTAATCTCTTCAGTAGCATGAATGATTAGTTTAAATAACACAAGTCATGGAATTTGTCTTCATTTTTTTGGGAAAATTAGCTAAACTACCCTTGTGATGCGGCGAAAATGACGTATATTAAGATAATATTAATTTTATAAATTATATAAATTAAGCCATTTATAATCAAACTTTTATAAATATCTACAATATTAAAAAAAATATAGTATTATTTTTATTTTAATACAGCATATCACATATTATTAAATTAATTTTATTTTATCATTATTTTTTATCTCATACTTCTAAAAATTGTTTAATTTTATCTTTATAATTAAAAATATTTTTAAACCATAATTTTATTATGTGCTATTTATATACAAAGTCAAATATCGTAATCATGAGCATTTATTTCCAATTTAAAATAATATATAAATATAGATAGATGATCGGTCAATGTATTATACTTAAATTAATTCTATTAAGTTTAAGAACAAATCAAATACAATTAACTTAATCATAGATTATTATGGCACAACTAATTTATTTGATCAACAAATGATTGACCCGTAATTAATGTTTGATTGTGTCTAAAATAATCTTATTCTCTTAAAAAAAAATCATTACATTATGACTAATCACACTTAGTGGGGCCTTATGCTGAAAAAAATAGTTTGAAATTATTGAATTTCAATGAGAATCCAAATATTATAAACACTAATCATATATTATAATATAATATAACATAATCTGATATAATTAATTACCTGGCGAACGAAGCCTTCAAGAGTAGCAAGTTTATCCAAAGCCAACGCCATCTGCTGCATTCCGTCCATCGCCGGACGGCCGGCGATGGTGTCGACGAGAGATTGTTGGAGTTGTTCCTGACCTTGAGTTAGAGCATCTTCCGCCTGTTGTGAGGACTGTTGGAGGTTGCAAATTCCCAGAATTTGTTGTTCTGTTAAAGGATCTAACTGCGTAATTAACATCTGCTTAAACAAAAGAAATATAAATTAACAGTTTGTTAGTATAGCGTCTTAAAACCTAGACCGAAAATTCGGCAACCCAAACTAAAAATACACTAAACTCATAAAACTCATCAATTCAACTGGTCAGACCGAAAACTCGACGATCGGTCATTAACCCTGGCCGTTCGGCAACTCAAACTAAAAATACACTAAATCGGTAAAACTTATTAATTCAGCTGGTCAGACCGAAAACTCGACGATCGGTCATTAACCCTGACCGTTAATATGTAAAATATTAATGGCCACAATTTTTGGACGGAAAGTTGTTGTATGATTTAGGATATGCTTTAAAATGATGAAATCATATGAAATGATAAGTAAAAAGAAGATGCAAATAAAATGGATTATGGATTCTCTTTTTTAGGGCATTTTTCAGTTGTCAAGTCACACTGTCTTTCAGATTATGTGCCCTTTAATTTGGAATATTTCATCTTCTAAGCTCTTAATACTATTTCCTACTTTATGCTTTTTATATTAAATTACTAAAAAAAATATATATTCTATAGTTTTTTCAATTTCATTTCTTTCACTTTACTCAATAACCAACTACAAAAATCAGTTCTATTTTACTTAATAAATCTAACTACAAGAAAAATAGTTATTTCTAACCTATAAAATTTTTTTACGAAATCCATAGAAAATATGCTTTCCGATGAATCCGGCTGGAAAATGTACATATTCCAACTAAATACAGGAAAATTAGCTACTCTGACCAAAAAATTCTGACAATTTTTTTCATCAGAATTTTGGCCAAAATTTGTCGAAAATATGCTTTTTGACAGTTTTTTTCGATAAATCTAGTCAAAAAATCTATATATTCTGACGGAATTCATCAGAATCCGATCATCGGAAAACATTGTTTTCTTGTATGTCTCCATCTGACATAAATAAACTAATATTGCTAAAAATTGTGTTAAAAAAGAGAAGGAAGAAGTGCAAACCTTGATAAGTTCAGAAGGCCTAAAACCACCAATCCATAAGAAACAACGTTCCGCAGGAGTAGACCACATTCCAGTAATGAGATGAAACACATCAGATTTAGCAGCAACTCCTTTCATCCTGAATATTTCATCATAATGTGTTATATATCTATCCACCACTATCCTCAAATCTCCATCTGTTAGATGTGCTTGTAATCCTGTTCGAAGTTCTGCCATGTGCCTATGATCTTCTTCTAACCATCTTGCATATTCCATATCAAACATTGCTGCTCCTGTAAACAATCATATTTTCAATGTAGGTCATGATTCAATTCATTCTGACCCGACCCTAGACATACAAATCAGTTCAGAATCGCCGATTCCAGTTCAATGGTTCATGGAACCGGAACCGAATTTAATCGGTTCGGGCTGATTCGGTTCCGGTTCCAGTTCCGAATTGGCAATTCAGAACTTTTCGGAACAAACGGTTACAGTTCCAGTTCAACACGAAAAATATAGAACTCACCAGGGCTAATATCACCACCAGTGCCACCACAGCCACCCAAGAACAGCCCCTGAAAACATTCAAGAAAATGCAACACTGTTTAAAACAATTTCCATTAAAATATGGTTATTTAAAGAGAAGTGGGAAATTCAGAAACCTGTTGTCTAGCTCTCTGAAGATCTTGTTCCAATTGAGTAAGCTTTATTCTACTGGATTCAAGCTGCTGCACATAAGCCTATTTGCAGAAATATGCAATTAAAGACTGCAATAATTATTGTTCCTCTTATGGAAACACAAATAGTATTTAATTCATTTTTTTCAATGGTCATTTATGACATTATTGGCTTAGCAGAACATTCATGTTTGATAGAAAATGACCCTTATGATCATACCTTTTTCCTAAGACGGCTCTTTCTTGCAGCCTCTCTGTTTTGAGCTAAACGTCTCAATGTCTGCAGCAAAAATCCAGAAAGAAACAATCTTTTTAAGACCGACAATCTGGAAAACTGAAGTTAAAGAGTTCAATTTCAGTAACATTACTTATAGTTTTACAGTACCTTAGCATCAAGCTGTTTTTCTGACGCTAATCCCTTTCTCTGCAACATTTTATGTCACAAATCCAAATGATTAAGTAGGAAGAATGGATAATGACAAAATTTGGAGCTATAAATGGAAGTTTTGGTACTTGAATTTCCAAATATCAATGCTGATTTTGGAATGGGAAGAAGAGAAAGACCATAGGGTTAAACTGAGAGTTTATAGGGATTGAGGAAAGTGGGTCATCATTAATGTCAAGGACTATATAAACAGTGAGCAACTTCTGTAAAGATTCTCACTTTGGCTTCTTATATTGTACCAACATAACCCCCTCTCTCTTCTCTGATCTCATGTCAGATTATGAACAGAAAATCATCCAGAAATCACAGAAACTCTGATTTCTTTGATTTTCTTATGTGGGTTGTTGGGATCTGTGCCTTTTGGATTTGGTATAAGAAAAGAAACAATAAAGATGCCAACTTTTTTCCTCAATTTGATGATTAACACAGGTTTAGGTCATGTTTATAGTTTAAGTACCTTTTCCTGAGCTGGTTTAACACCAGGAGTCTGGTTCTGTTGTAAAGTTCCGGCCATGGAAGTATCAGTAACCATCTCAACTTGTTGAAACTGTAGATGGTTTTGATTAAAAGCCTGATGATGATCTGAATTAGAAACCTTTCTACTAATTGGTGATTCAGGTTCCAGCTGTGTTTCTGCTTTGCCTGAAAGAGTATTCACTCCTGAACCTGAATCTGTACTCTCACCTCCTGACTTTGAACTTCCCTGAATTAAATCAAACAAACCAACCAAATTAAAATTCAAAGCAGATACTAAAGAAGCAACTTTTCAAAATGAGAATTCAAACAAGTTCAAAACTTTTCAATTGAGGTACAAAATATTACTCTTTTCATGCAAGTAAAGATTTGAATTTTCCTGTAGTATCATACAAAGAATTTGAAGAAATGAAAGGAAGTGAAGAGATTACTACTCCTGGAGGAGTTTGCTGGATTCTCATAGGCCATGAAGGGAACATTTCTAGAGTAGCTGCAGGTCTTCCTGTTACTGTAAATAAAGCTGCAAGAATCAAAAAGAAAACCAAAATCTCATTACATAATATATAGTTTAAAAGATTATTCAATTTTTATTAAATAAAACCACCTAATCTCTCCTCTTTCTTCTCTCACAGTTACAAATGTGAATCATAAGAGTCGTCGTGTTTACTATGTTTGTAGCTTCACACCATTGAAGTCTCATGCTTCAGAATGATTACTATGTTGGAAAAGGAAACTCCATTACTGTACTTCTCTATAGACATATTCAAACCTCTCTTTTTTTACTCACAAACTCTGCCTTTTGAATGAGTTGGTTATACTTATCAAACGTCACATAAAGAAGAAAAACATGATAGCTCTAGAAATAGTAATAAAACGTACGAGCTTTAGCTTCGTCAGTTCTAATCTTCACTCCTTGCATCACAATAGCTTCTTCTAGCTCTCCAAAATCAAAAGCAGATCCTTCTTGATTACTGTGAAAACAAAAACATTGATGAAAACTCGGTAAACCAAGAAAAAGTTTCAAGAAAATATAGAAATGTTAAGAAAGAATGAAAATTTACATGAAACTAGTGGAGGGAGTGTTGATTCCATGATGAAGAACTGAATAAGGAAGGTGGTGGTGATGAGTTGATGGAGCTGAGTCGGATAAACCAGTCTCTCCAACACTGTGACTCGCCATGCAGAACTCAGAGGGCTGAAAAAACACACTAAACCATGCTCATAACCTCTTCAACAAAGCTGAAAACAGGAGAATTATGAAGGTGAGATTGAGTTGGGAGAAGAAACAGAGGAAGCTTGAGTGTGAGTTGGGAGTGTTATAAGTTGGCAGGGAGAAGTCTTAATCTCAGATATGTATGTATAGATAGATATAATTACACTACTCAGTTGTGAAAAAAGTATGAGCTATGTTCATGGATGTCTCTATCTTCAACTTTGGCTTTGCTCTCTCTCTCTCTC
>CANYCX011609791.1:0-11868 GCA_948193385.1 Breynia disticha f. nivosa | reverse complement strand
TCAAAATAGTATCATATACAAGATATGTACAAGTATGTACAAAGTCAAAACTGGAAGCACGCAAAAACAGAACAGTGGAGCTCGACCTCAGACAACCACAAGCTCTTACAGAAGATCTGATCACCGCAACTCTGGTCCAGTAACAGCTATCTGTGTCCTGCGCATCATTTAGACACATAAACAAAGGTGAGTATGTTTTACAATACTCAGTAAGCTTCATACGCTATAATTGATTCGTAAATTTTAAATGTGCGCAGGGACAATCAATATCCCATCTCGGAATACGATCCTCCTCTAACCTAATCAAACAACTCAATCAATTCACATAACTTTTCACACACAATCATATTTCATATCAATACCATCAATAACACATTTTCAAAATCGATAATGTATCAAATAAGCTCTATAACAATTCTATCACTTTATAATTCGTATAAATCAAACATCAGAACAACATTTGATCAATATCAAACCAATCTCAATCCGTCAATAAAGCATTCATAACTCAATCAGCAGTAATCATAAATGCAAAGTATGAATGCGACTCAAATGCATATGAATGCGATGCAATCACATGAAAATTTCTGCCCCGGGGACTTTCTTTCTTTTTCTTTTTCATCTCCTTTCTTTTTCTTTTCTTTTCAGATCATTTTTCCATCGGTCCCAGACCGGCATCGTACCCAGTATGGCATCGAGATCTCTCCCAGAAATCATCGGTCCCAGACCGGCATCGAGCTCTCGCCCGAAATCATCAGGCCCTGCCTGTATCTCATAACTCAGTGTCACACAATAATGCAACACAATGAATGATCAATACATTCATATCTCGTATCAAAACTCATGTATGTTCAATATGCTCAATCAACAATCAAATAACACAATATCGCAACCTCACTCACGTATAATTATCAATAATAACTCTAGAGCATGTAAATCAAACATATATCAACCAAACGTCAATATACCAATTAGATAATACGAAATTCAATCAATAAAGTTCCTAAGAATGAACATCAAAGCAAGTTTAACAACCTGCCAAACAATCACATATACCATTCGTATTAATGTTCCAAAGAACATAACATATCAAAATACGTAACATACATAATAATCTTTCTAAGCTTATAATCAAACCAACAATCAATCAACATTTCCTATTTCATTCAATTTCATTTCGTAACATTCACAATCAAACACATCGTTTCTCATTTTCATTAACTTTATCTAACATTTCAACAATTCATTATAGGCATTTCTAATTTAATAGAATAGCCTAAAACAAAGTATGAATCAATATGTAAGCGTAAGAACAATTACCTCTAAGCAAAGCAAAACCAATAATCAACACAGCTCAAAACTCTCCCAATTGTCGTACAGATCTTTCTGTACGAAATCAACCATATATAGTACATTACTAACCAATTCAAATGTTGATTCTAAATTTAAAATCATTAAAACATCCTTTGAAAACCATAAATCAACCATATGTCAACCTTTCCAATAATTCCTCTTTAAGTCCAATCTTTCTCAATTCATCTCTAAATAATTCACCAAGCTTAATTCAACTCCTTACACTTTATCACATCAAATCCAGCAACATTTCCAAACAATACAGCCACCATTTAGTTTAAAATCAACCTATTGTCAACTTAACATAAACCTTAAGTTTATGCCTTCCTTCCATCAATTTCCCACACAAAACTCATCCTAACCAATTCCTAAATTCATTACCAATCTCTTAACATCAATAAGCAACAATTTTAGCAATTAAACAGCAAGCGTTTCCATCATTTAACTCAGCAAAACCAATCCATCAATCTAAAATCAACCTAAATTAAACCATCATCCTTCTTACCTTAACTTAGGATGAAAGATTCTCAAAAGAAAATCAACCAAAAATCTTCTCCTTGCTCAGTTCCTTCCTCTTCTCTACTGCCCTACTATTTCTCTGTAACAAATTTGGCTCGAGAATGTAAAAGTGAGCTTTGTCGATTAATCGATCGATATCTTTATATTTTTTTTCAGAATTCAGCACAGAACGCGTGGTGGAAGGAAACTACGCGTAGTGGCAGCGACTGCGCGTATGTTCTGTCCACTGCGCGTACTTTCCTAATTCCAAATTTTCTGATTTTCTTCGATCGTTTCGCGTCAACCTTCGATATACCTTAATATATTAACATTTAAACACTTATTTATCGTCATTTTACGACGAAAAATATCCAGAATGTTACAATTCTCCCCCTCTTAGAAAATTTCATCCCCGAAATTTCAAATCAAGGAACTTAGAAACAAAATCAAGTCGTAACATTCTATATTGAAGTCATAAGTCAAACGTACCTCACAGCTCCGAAGTAGAATTGGGAAATAGATATGGATACTGTCGTCGCATATCTAAGTCTACCTCCCAAGTTGCTTCTTTTGGTGAATGAAAGCTCTACTTCACCAAAACCATCAGAATCTCGTGATTCCGTAAACGTCTCACCTATCGGTCTAAAATCTCAACAGGCTCCTCCTCGTACGTCAACTCCTCAGATACCTCTATCTCTGGAGTGCTCAATACGTGACTAGGATCAGATCGGTACCGTCTCAACATAGAAACGTGGAATACGTCGTGGAATACGTCGTGTAATCAGGAAAACTCTGCTGATAACCTCAGTCTATAAGCCAGTGGTCTCACTCTCTCTGTAATCTCATAGGGTCCGATATACCTAGGACCCAACTTACCCCGTCTCCCAAATCTAATCACACCTCTCTAGGCTGAAACTCGTAAGAAAACTCTATCGTCGACCTCATACTCTATCTCTCTGTGTTGTCGGTCGTAATAGCTTTTCTGACGATCCTGAGCTACTCGCATACAACGTTTCACAACATTAACTTTATCTAGGGTCTGCTAAACCAACTCTGGTCCCTCAATCTGTCTCAAACCCTCAACATCCCAGTAAACCAGACTACGACACCATCTACCGTATAAAGCCTCATAAGGTGTCATCCCGATAATAGAATGATAATTGTTGTTGTACGCAAACTCAACCAAAAGTAAGTGATCATCCTAACTACCACCAAACTCCAGAATACATGCCCGAAGCATATCCTCTACTGTCTGTGTCGTCCTCTCCAACTGACCATCAATCTGTGGTTAGAAGCTGTACTAAACCTCAAACGAGTACTCATCGCATCCTACAAACTCTGCCAAAATTGCGATGTAAACCTAGGATCACGATCAGACACAATCGAAGTAGGAACACCATGTAATCTGACAATCTTGGCAATATACAAGTCAGCAAGTCAATCCAACGTCTCGTCCTGTCGGATAGATAAGAAATGTGCCGATTTCGTCAATATATCAACAACAACCCAGATAGAATCGTGATGTTGGAATTTCCTCGGTAAACCGATAATCAAATCCATGGTGATTTTCTCCCACTTCCATTCCGGAATATCAAGTGGTCTCAGTTTCCCTGTCGGAGCCTGATGTTCTGCTTTTATTTGCTGACATTGGAGACATTTAGCAACAAACTCTTCTATCTCCCGCTTCATATGTACCCACCAATACAATTGTCGCAAATCCCGATACATTTTTGTACTACCAGGATGAACTGATAAAGGAGAAGAATGAGCCTCTGTCATCAGCTCGTTCTTCAACTCTGCAATATCTAGAACACACAGTCTATCCCGATAATATAACACACTAGTATCATCAAGTCTGTGTAAAGTAGGTACCTTTCCTCGTTCTACTTTCTTCTTTATCTACATCAGATGATCATCTTCATTTTGACGCCCAGCAATCACATCTCGCATCTGAGGTCGAACGCTAATGTTGCCTAACATCTGATCTTCAATCAAATCTAACTGCACTCGTAACTCTCACAAAATAAATAGAGACTCCGCTCTATATGTAACTGAATCATCATCCCCTGTCTCTTTTCTGCTAAGTGCATCAGTGACTACATTCACTTTCCCAGGATGATATTCAATCGTGCAGTCATAATCTTTCAATTGCTCGATCCACCATCTCTACCGAAGATTCAGCTCTTTCTGTGTCATAACGTATTTCAGACTTTTATGATCAGTAAAAATCTGAAATGTCTCACCGTATAGGTAATGACGCCAAACCTTCAAAGCATGAACGATCGCCGCTAACTCTAGATCGTGTGTCGGATAGTTAGTTTTGTGCGGTCGTAACTGTCGTGAAGTATATGCAATAACTCTGCCGTGCTGCATCAATACTCCACCTAACCCAGCTCCAGACGCATCTGTATAAACAACAAAACCACCTCCTTGCGAAGGTAGCATCAAAACTAGAGCTTCAACTAACCTCTTCTTTAGTTCCTAAAAACTCATCTCACAATTATCACTCCAGAAAAATGGAACATTTTTCCTCTCAGTAAATATGTCATAGGCCTAGCTATCCTCGAAAAATCCTCAATAAATCTGCGATAATATCTAGCTAAACCCAGAAAACTACGTACCTCATATATGTTTCTTGGAACTTACCACTCCTACACTGCTTTTATCTTACTAGGATCTGGTTTCACTCCCTCTGCTGAAATCACGTGTCCTAGAAAGACAACCTCTGACATCCAAAACTCGCATTTACTGAATTTAGCATATAGCTCTTTTTCTTTCAGTACATCGAGTATAATACAGAGATGTCTCCGATGCTCCTCCCTGTCCCTCGAATACACCAGAACATCATCAATAAAAACAACAACAAACTAATCTAAATAAGGCTGAAATACCTTATTCATCAGTGCCATAAATATCGTCGGTGAATTCGTCAACCCGAATGGCATAACAGTGAACTCGAAATGCCCGTAACGAGTCCTAAAAGTAGTATTCTCAATCTAATTATCCTCGACTCTCAACTGCCAATAGCCTGATCTGAGATCAATTTCAAAAACATTGTTGCTCCCCGCAGCTGATCAATCAAGTCATCTATCCGAGGCTACGGATACTTATTCTTTACAATCACTTTATTCAGCTGACGATACTCGATACACAATTGCATACTATCGTCCTTCTTCCGTACGAACAACACTGGTGCTCCCCAAGGTGATACACTAGGTCATATAAAACCTTTTTCTAATAACTCTTCTAGCTGTCGTTTTAACTCTTGTAACTCAACAGCTGCCATCCTGTAAGGTGCAATAGAAACTGGTGCTGCTCCCGGCACAGTTTCTATGCTGAAATTAGCCTCTCGCTGTGGTGGCAATCCCGATAACTCGTCAGGAAATACCTCAGGATACTCACAAACAATCTCTACATCTCGCACCTCTAATACAGGTTGATTCAGATCAACTACTGAAGCAATATAGGCATCACAACCCTCTCGTATCAACCTCGCAGCAATAACCGCTGAAATCATGCAAGAAGGAATAGTCTTCCTTTCGCCTACTAATAATACATGTCTATTTCCGTCAACCTCAATCACGACTTCTTTCGAATAGCAGTCGACCATTGTACGATTTTTGGATAACCAATCCATACCCAGAATAACTCCAAACTCAATCATCCGTAATACAATCAAATCAGCAAAATAAGTCGACTCACCAAACCTGAGCTCATAATGTCGTAATGTGTGTCTAACTAACACAATACCACCAGCAGGCATCAAAACAGAAACAGTATAACCCAAACGCTCTATACTACCTCCAATATGGTCTACAACAGGCTCATTGACAAAAGAGCACGTAGAACCTAGATCAATCAGTACTGAAGTAGTATATGTAAAGATAGAAATAGTACCAGTAATCACGTCTAGATCCTCAACCGCCTCATCTTTAGTCATCGCAAAAACACGAGCCTGTGGTGCTGACCCTGCTGGAGCTGCTGCCCTACCAGATCCACTCGCTCCACTGGTACCAACTGCTCCACCTCTGGAGGCTGCTCCTCCCTTGGAAGTAGAACTAATACCTTTACCACCTCTACCTCTACCTGTACCAGTCGAAACTGTAGGCTTAACCTCCCCAACACTACTCTGCCTCGAAATATTTGCACTCTGTACACCCTGCCTCTGTGGATAGTCTCTGGCAAAATGACCCAGTTGTTGGCAATTATAATAAACTAATCTCGTATCGCCGCAGGAGTAGGTACCTGTACCTCTGCTTGGATAAGTAGGAGGCCTGGTGGAATAACTCCTCCCACCTCCTGCTTCGCCTCAAAACTATCGAGAACTCCCACCTGTACCTCTAAAACCACGAGTATCAGATCTCTGACCTCTAGTCTCTGACCTCTGTCATCCCTCAGTCAAACTAAACCCAAAAATCTTCTGTCTCTTTCCTTCTTTTCTGGTCTCTTTTTTGTCACCCTCTGCCTCTAACTCTTTACCCCTAATGGTTGCCTCAATCAGTATCTCATATGTCGTGGGTTTCAGTGCAATCCTGTTGCGTATAGCATACATCAAACCTCTATTGAATCTGTCTTTCCTCTTCTGATTAGTATCTACATCCTCTGAAGCATATCGAGATAGTCTGGTAAACTCAGCCTCGTACTCTACAATAGTCTGCTCCCGCTGTTCAAGCTCTAAAAATTCGATCTTTTTCTTCGTCTGGAATAGAGGAGGGGTATACTTATCAGCAAACTTCCGTAAGAAATCATCCCAAGTCAATGTCAGAGGATTATTCTGGCTATTTGGGACTAACTCCCACCAGTTCCAGACAGCTTTCTCTAAAAGAGATGTGGTATACCACAATTTCTGCTCTGGGGTACACCTCATACGCGTTAGAATACGCTTTGTCTGCCTCAACCAATCATCTGCCTCTGAAGGATCAGTAGTGCCCTCAAATACCCTCGCCCCCTGCTTTCTAACCTCAGCAAAGTTCATATCAATATTAAGATTCTAGCTACCTGAGGCTCTAGTCTGATCCAGCATCATCTTCTACATCATCTCCCAAAACGGAGCATATGCAAGATCATATAGAGGTATAGGCATATCAGCCTGTGCTGGCTGTGCGGCTGCGCAGCTGCAGCAGGCTGTGTAGGCTGCTCAGTAGGTAATTGGTCTGAACCCTGTCCCTCTACTAACTCTCTGGACTCAGTTGTACTGTGATCATGTGGTGCGTCGTTAAGTGGCTCCATCTGTTTTCAAAAATTCAAGTTCAAATTCATTTAGCTTCCAAAACATGACAAACAAAATAATTTTGGCACAGTCCGCAGAGAATTTAATCTCTGCTCTGATACCACTAAATATGCTCATTTTTAAATACCCATTTTTCTGATAATCAATAATCTTTATATAATAATAAGAAATCAGAATGAAATAGGAGAAAAATACAAGGAGAAAGAAAATGAAATAACATTTTATAACATTCTCGGGCCCAAAACAGTCGTAACATAAAATTTTTACAGCGGAACAATAAAAGAAGTTTGAAACATTTCAAACTCAAAATAGTATCATATACAAGATATGTACAAATATGTAAAAAGTCAAAACTGGAAGCACGCAAAAACAGAACAGTGGAGCTCGACCTCAGACAAGCGCAAGCTCTAACAGAAGATCTGATCACCGCAACTCTAGTCCAGTTGCAGCTATCTGTGTCCTGCGCATCATTTAGACACATAAACAAAGGTGAGTAAGTTTTACAATACTCAGTAAGCTTCGTACGCTATAATTGATTCGTAAATTTTAAATGTGCGCAGGGACAATCAATATCCCATCTTAGAATGCGATCCTCATCTAACCTAATCAAACAACTCAATCAATTCACATAACTTTTCGCACACAATCATATTTCGTATCAATACCATCAATAACACATTTTCAAAATCGATAATATATCAAATAAGCTCTATAACAATTCTATCACTTTATAATTTGTCTAAAGTAATCAAACATCATAACAACATCCGATCAATATCAAACCAATCTCAATCCATCAATAAAGCATTCATAACTCAATCAGCAGTAATCATAAATGCAAAGTATGAATGCGACTCAAATGCATATGAATGTGATGCAATCACATGCAAATGTTTTTTTCTTTTTCATTTTCTTTTCTTTTTCTTTTCTCTCAGATCATTTTTCCCTCGGTTCCAGACCGGCATCGTACCCAGTACGGCATCGAGATCTCTCCCGAAAATCATTGGTCTCAAACCGGCATCTAGCTCTAACCCGAAATCATCAGGCCCTGTCTGTATCTCATAACTCAGTGTCACACAATAATGCAACACAATGAATGATCAATACATTCATATCTCGTATCAAAACTCATGTATGCTCAACATGCTCAATCAACAATCAAATAATACAATTTTGCAACCTCAGTCACGTATAATTATCAATAATAACTCTAGAGCATGTAAATCAAACATATATCAACCAAACGTCAATATACCAATCAGAGCATACGAAATTCAATCAATAAAGTTCATAAGAATGAACATCAAAGCAAGTTTAATAACCTGCCAAACAATCACATATACCATTAGTATTAATGTTCCAAAGAACATAACATATCAAAATACGTAACATACATAATAAGCTTTCTAAGCTTATAATCAAACCAACAATCAATCAACATTTCCTATTTCATTCAATTTCATTTCGTAACATTCACAATCAAACACATCGTTTCTCATTTTCACTAACTTTATCTAACATTTCAACAATTCATTATAGGCATTTATAATTTAATAGAATAGCCTAAAACAAAGTACGAATCAATATGTAACGTAAGAACACTTACCTCTAAGCAAAGCAAAACCAATAATCAACATAGCTCAAAACTCTCCCAATCGTCGTACAGATCTTCCTGTACGAAATCAACCATATATAGTACATTACTAACCAATTCAAATATTGATTCTAACTTTAGAATCTTTAAAACATGCTTTGAAAATCATAAATCAACCATATGTCAACCTTTCCAATAATTCCTCTTTAAGTCCAATCTTTCTCAATTCATCTCTAAATAATTCACCAAGCTTAATTTAACTCCTTACACTTTATCACATCAAATCCAGCAACATTTCCAAACAATATAGCCACAATTCAGTTTAAAATCAACCTATTGTCAACTCAATACAAACCTTACGTTTATGCCTTCCTTCCATCAATTTCCCACACAAAACTCATCCTAACCAATTCTTAAATTCATTACCAATCTCTTAACATCAATAAGCAACAATTTCAGCAATTAAACAGCAAGAGTTTCCATCATTTAACTCACAAATCCATCAATATAAAATCAACCTAAAGTAAACCATCATCCTTCTTACCTTAACTTAGGATGAAAGATTCTCAAAAGAAAATCAACCAAAAATCTTCTCCTTACTCAATTCCTTCTTCTTCTCTACTGCTCTGCTATTTCTCTGTAACAAATTTGGTTTGAGAATGTAAAAGTGAGCTTTGTCGGTTAATCGATCGATATCTTTATATTTTTTCCAGAATTTAGCACAGAATGCGTGGTGGAAGGAAACTACGAGTGGTGGCAGCGACCGCGCGTACTGTCTGTCCACTGCTCGTACTTTGCTAATTCCAAATTTTCCGATTTTCTTCGATCGTTTTGCATCAACCTTCGATATACCTTAATATATTAACATTTAAACACTTATTTATCGTCATTTTATGACGAAAAATATCCAGAATGTTACATCCCTTGCCTCAGCCAGACATTGAAGTAGAAGCAGCTCCTCTACCCCGTCCTCGAATACCACTATTCGTAGCCATCGGGTCACTACTATGTACCACTGACTGTATCTGAGATACATCTCTCTCTGTCCCAACCATAGGTCTCTTAGTAGGGCAATCTCTAGCAAAATGTCCCTGCTGACCACACACAAAAAAAACCTCCTGTCAATAACCTATACTCACCTGAATGAAGCCTCTGACAATGTGGGCAAAGAAATATAGCAGATCCTAACACTGTCACCAAGCTACCCTGTCCTCCCCGTCCTGATCCTCTACTATGATAAGCCATATAAGAAAATGGCCGTGATCAGCCTACGATAAATCCTCAAAATCCAGTACGAGTAGGGGTAAACTCAATCCTCTTACTCGGTCTGCTAGACTCTCTTGGAGCTACTACCCTCTTCTGTTTAGTTGCTTTTTCCTCTTCCTCATCATCATTAACTTTAAGAAGTTCTTTATATCTAATCCTTGCATCTCTCAATATTGTATACTCACTCGTCTCCGTCTTAGGGATTTGTTTGCAAATTTTCTTAATCAAACCATCCTCAAATAATCTACATTTATCCCTATCAGACGCAACTCGTAGCAAAGTGTGATAGCTGGGTAAACTGTAACTCGTACTCGGCTATAGTCATCTTCCCTTGCTTTAGAGCTAAGAACTCTTTTTTTTGCATTCAAATATACCTTCGGTAGGTACTTCTTTCTAAACTCTCGTGAAAGATCCTCCCAAGATATAACTCGTGGAAACTTCAAAGAATGGGAAATTGTCTTCCACCATTCGTACGCACCAACTCTATAACAATGACACTGCAAACTCTAACCTGTCCTCCATACTAGCCTGCATCATCTCAAATTATATGATAACCTGATCCAACCACTCATGTGCTAGTAGTGGAACTGTGGTACCACTAAACTCTACAGTTCTCAAGTTCTTCAATTCCTTAAAGTTTTTGGCTCTAATCTGATAATCAGTCAGAGGTGGATCTCTGTACATTGGATAGTAAGGTGGGGGTGGTGGATAAGGATAGTCAGTTGTTCCATACTATAGATAGTTAGGATCATACTATGTATCTCTCGATCCTACACGTGATAACTGTACTGTAGGGTCTGCTGCTCCCTCTCTCTGTAAGATGTTTGGGCTCTAACATATCTATAAAACAAAATAAAACTAATTACGCACACATTTCATACAAAATATGCGAATGCAATCACAAATCATATATCAATAACATATCCAGGGATCATATCCCTGCTCTGATACCAAATTAAAAAGTCATATTCCTATTATCGTATTAATCATTTCCTAATACTTTTCTGACTATTAAAGTTCATAATATTTAAAAACTTTTTTGATCATATTCACATCATTCATCATACACACAAATATGTCGTATAATTAGTTTATAGTTGCTCCACTATATACGTAGAATATCGATCGTAAAAGTTAACACATCCATCGATTAAGCTTTATGTTAAACTAATACGCCCTTATATTCTTTAATATGCAAGTTCATACTTTACATAGAACTGCTATATAACGGCTATAACCTGGATATACCCATAATACAAGGTCCATTCCTATAAAAACAAGTTGAACACAACAATAGCTCTCAGGCACTATTAACATTTTAAGCAACATACCACCTCAACAAACATATAGATCTCAAACAGCAAAAAACTTAAACATATACATATATCATCAATCTCAATAAACAAGTATCTGTATCAATCTATCATAAAATATATCGTATGTGCAAGCAAAACATTGAACAGCACCCAAAATATCCTAGGCCCAACTCTGATGAGGAGAGAGAAAATGGTCTGGGAGTAGCAATTGACCTACCTGTCAAATATAATCTCTATCTCTGCACTCTACTAGATCCTGAAACAAACATCGTAGTTGCATGAGTTGCAGGCTCAGTGAATAGTCTATTAAGAACATAATATAACCAATAATCAATTCATACAATTCTCGGTATCAAAATAATAAAATGTAAAACCTGTATAAACGATTACAGATTCGATTCGATTTAGTTTTCTATGATTATCTCATTCCTTTATATTTTCTTCGATCCATTCATTCATATACGATATTCTTTATCAATCGGCTTGCAACGTAATTTCATATGCAATATGCTCGATATCACCCTCTCTGTGCTTCCTCTCCAATATGATCGATCATTTAATCATCAAACCATCTATCCACCAATACCATATTACATCTGTATCTGTATCTA
>CANYCX011609786.1:0-30106 GCA_948193385.1 Breynia disticha f. nivosa | reverse complement strand
TCGGGTTGGTAGATTCTCAACCCGAACCCAAACCGAATCAAGCACTATATAAATTCTATATTAATAATATTATATTGTGTGTTAATAATGTTTATTAAGTTTAAACTTTGAAATTTTTATTAAAATTTTAATTTTTATAATGTTATATTTAAAATTATAATTTTAGTAAACTAAAAAAATAGAAATACCATAACAAAAAATAATATTATTGAACTAAAAAATAATACGGTTTGAGAGAATTGAATTGAAATTTACACCTCCTTTCAACCCGCCAATCCAATCAATTCAAACCGCTAAGAGTGATCTGATTTGGTTTGGTCTGTAAAAAATAATTAGTTTGATTTAATTTATCATTTTTTCAACCCGCCACATTAGTTTGATCTGAAAATCACCACTTAATTCGATCACTGCTCATCCCTAGAATAATTGACGGCTTATGCATACACCATTCTGTGGTAAGAATTTACACCGGTTATCGAATAATTCATCACTCCATATTTAAACCTTAGAATTCAGCTTGACGTGACGAATTCATGTCAGAAAGATATGATATGTTAATGCGACTAATTCAAATTTGAATCCGATATGTTTAATAAATAATTAAAAAATGAAACTGTAAAGTCAAATCCAACTCGTCTAATAAATGAGTTGATGGATTGACTCATTTAACTGACACGATTATACACGTTTATTATATGAGTTACGAATTTGATACATTTAATTAACACAAATTGACTCATTTATTTATATGAGTTAACAAGTCAAATGAGTTAAAAATTAAACTGTTTAATATCTATTATCTCAAAAATCAAATCAAAATTTTTTAGGCTTATTTTTTCTTAAATATATAATCTTATTTAATTTTTTTTACATTTTTCAAATTAAAATTTTTATATATATTTTAAATATTTTATTTTATTAAGTTATTAATAAAATTTTAGCAAATTCTATTAGGATCGGGTTGAATTTATCTAATTAACTAAATTTTAGCAAGTCATAAATAGATCAATTTATTTATATAGTATAATTAAATAAAAAATAATCTTGTATATATACATATTTTATAAGGATTTTTATATAGGTACAAGATACAATAAAAAATTCAATTATGGTATTTATGAAAGTTAATTAAGGTGATTATTGAGATTAGTGAGCATTTTTTGAGAAAAATATGAAAGATTAATTTTAAAAAGTAGTAAAATTAAAAAAAATGTTAAAATTATATAGTATAATTAAAAAAAATCATACTTCTATAATTACCTCTTCTTTTATAAAATGGGCCCTTTTGTTAACAAGGCTTTGTTAGTGTTGGACCATTCTTATTTCAGGCCCAAAATGGGATCATTCAAAAATTACAAGCCCATTCCGATGATAATTACACGTGGCAAAACTGTGCTACTACAGAAAATGTGGCCGAACTCAGTGCCACCGCCATCACTAACTCGCACTATCCCTTTCCATTCGGAACCAACACCCAGTTTAGCACTTCAACCAAAACCCAGAAGGAAATCAATCCAGTGCAGCACATCATCATCTAGCATGGAGCACCAAAACAAGAAACACGTGGTTGTATGCGGAGGAGGAGTCATAGGAGTATGCACCGCCTACTTCTTATCAAAAAATGGTGCCTCTGTCACTCTCATCGAAAAATCCTCCGTCGCATGTGCTGCTTCCGGAAAAGCCGGTGGCTTTCTAGCACTAGACTGGTGCGATGGCGGGCCCGTCGCAGCTCTTGCTCGAGCCAGCTTCAATCTCCACCGTTCACTCTCTCAGCATCTCAACGGCCCGCAATCATACGGTTACAGGACTCTAACAACTCTCAGCTTAGATGTAACTGAATCACAAAAGCCAACTGTGTCTTCTTCACACAAAAATATTCCGTCTTGGGTCGATGGGCCAACACGTGGCGTTAAAACAATTGGTTCAGACAGTACAACTGCACAGGTACACCCTCAGTTGTTTACTAAAAAGTTATTGTCAGAAGCGGTGGAAAAATATGGGGCGGAGGTTGTTATCGGGAAAGTAGAGGAAGTGGTAGTGGAAAATGGGAAGTGAAGGGTGTGGTGGTGGAGAATGGGAGAGTGATTGAGGCAGAGGGTGTGGTATTGGCACTTGGGCCATGGTCTAGAAAGTTTGAGATGATAAAGGATTTGTTTAGGGTTTATGGGTTAAGAGCTCATAGTATTGTGTTGGAGCCTAAAGATGGGAGCCTTATTACTCCTCATGCGCTTTTTTTGAGCTATTATCCAGCTACTGGTGGTCCTCCCATCGACCCTGAAGTTTATCCTCGGCCAACTGGTATGTTTGCCAACTGCTTGATAAAATGTTTTTAGTTGGAGTTTATGCGGAAGTAGATTATAGAGTTGGATTTAGATTCTAGATTGTTGTGTATTGCAAAGAGTACAGAATACGGTAGTTCTGTTTCTGCTGGAAGCAAATAAAGAAACTGATGAATAAATAAATTATGAGTACATTTACTTTTATTGGTTTGATGGTTAACTCAGTGATTCATTATTAGGGGAAGTTTACGTGTGTGGAATGTCATCGGAGGTGGATGTGCCAGATGACCCAGAACAGATTGTGGGGGACCCAGAATCCATACAGGTCTTAAAGAGAGTAGCTGGGACAGTGTCGAGCCATTTAGCAGAAGGAGAGGCACGAGTAAAAGCAGAGCAGGCATGCTTCTTGCCTTGCACTGACGATGGGGTTCCTGTAATTGGAGAGTTTCCAGGTGTAAAAGGTTGTTATGTAGCTACTGGTCACAGTTGTTGGGGTATTCTAAATGGTCCTGCCACTGGTGCTGCCATGGCTGAGCTCGTCTTGAATGGTAAATCTACCATTGTTGATCTTACTCGGTTTAGTCCTTCAAGATTTGTTAGAAAGGCCTAGATTTATATCATCGTTTTCTTTACTTGTCCAACACTGGTCCATGAAATGGGTCCTGGTCATTGGTCCATATAGGTGGTGATGACTGCCTTTAATGGAGCCCTATCTCATCATGATGAGAGAGTTTGCAATGCTCAGGCAGGCTTGTGGCATCGCTGCCAATGCAAGGGCCAATCAATTTGTGTAGCCTTTAAGGGAGTCATGTGTGATCGATTTAAATAAATAAGAGATTTGGAATTTATGGAGTTTATAACCATTTCTAGCTAAGATCTTTAAGAATATTTATGCATTGAATGTTGGTAGCATTAGAATATTTATTGTTATAGAGTCCCCAGGAAGAACTACTTTGCTTCGGTTTCGATATGGAAGTATTGGATATTGGATGCAGAAAGACATGTTCTTTAATAATGTGAAGCCATTTTTTTTAAATGCCAAATCAATGCATTTAATACAAAACAAATTACATTGAAGAACAAACCACGGCATTGACATTTGACAATTTGCGTGAAGATAGAATCCGAGTAATGTTTATTTCACACTTCATATTTTTTATTAAATCACGAGCTGTTTTAGTTTCGTTTTAGCTATTCTATTGGACTTGTCTTTTTACCGTACTTTTCCTATAGTCTCGGTTCTTTTACCGTCCCCTTTTCTATAACATATCTCTTTGTCGTGTATACTCTCGTACTACTTTTAACTCATTTGTTTTCCATCCTAATTTCCAAAATTTTTGGTTGTTTCACTTATGCTATCATATGGGACAATGTTGTGAAGTTTGACCAAAGTCAGTGACTTGCACTCACGGGGACGACTCCATTAATCAAAGCACCAAGAAATTCCATTCTCAAACTTCAATGCACATAATCCCTTAACTCTCTCTACCTTTCTTAAGGCGTAATTAACAAGTGGTTAAGCACGTGCAATCACTGGAAAGCAACAAAGGCATTTCTGACGAGATTCAAACCCAACTTTATTGAAATATTTTGTGCAAAAATGCAGTCAAAGTGAGGTTCCCATCAGCAATGAGTGAGGGAGGAAGGGTATAGAATAGTTCTCACAAAGAAAAAAAGGAGACTCCGTTACCCCACAAAAGCATAACCACTTTCATGGGCCTTTGTTTTGCTTTTCTCTCCTGTGTTACAAAACCACAATAATAATGCAACGTGTGCTGTATAGTCTGTGTTGTTTTTGGTCTAATCTTGTCTGTCCCATAAAGAGGTTTACAGTGACACATTTTATTAGATAGTCTTAGATTTTCTCCGCCAAATCTAGTTTAGCGTGATGGATAGGAGATTTGATTAAAAAAATTGGCAAATATATGGGGGAAAAAGTAGCTAAGTGCTGTAAAACTTAAAGAAATTAACAGAGTTAAAGTGGGAACTGTCGGTGGCAACAAAACGTACCTTGCAAAATTATGGATGGTGGTCCGTTAGTGTCAGTGTGCAGCGCTCAAACATTAGCAAGTTTCTACCAGTGCCAGGGGAACTCGTTTCATTTTGCTTCGGCAGTCCTTTTGCGGAATAGGAATGGCAATGACCGATGGGTTGGATTGGATTATGACTTCCTATCCTATTATTTTTAATTTCAAGTTGTCACGTTGAAAATTTCTTCATTTCAAATTGGGTAAGATCGGGTCCCCATAGATATAGCTTGTTGTGTCATCCTATTGCGGAAGCAGGACAACTTAAAGAGAAAGAAAGATATAAAAAAAAAATATAGTTGGGAAGGTAGAAAGTAGGAGTGCTGGTTGATAAGTTCATGTTAAAAAAAAAATCTAATCGATAATTAATGAGTTGAATAGCCATGAAGAAAGTCCACACGTAAACTTCCTCTAATAATGAACCCTCTATACTTTGATACGTCCCGATGAAGAGCAGGGGAGACATGATCCACTCATCTGGGGCAACCCTAGCAAGAAAACTACTTGTTTCAAGCAACCCCTGAAGTTACTTGGAGTCTACTGTTAAATGGAACTTCTGCAGTGTTATAAAACTTAGACTGAATTGATTGGTCGAATCGGTGAATCGATAAATTAGCTATTGTTTTGGTTTTCTGTTCGATATATTACCATTCTAGTCGGTTTGTGAATGAACTGATATTAAACCGATAAAAAACCAATCGACTTAACTGTACCAATTCTGAAACATTGAATTTGAGTATCGTAGTATGGTAAGACCTTTCCACAAGTTACTTCGCAAGGTCATCTTCCCCAAACATCCAATGGCCTAGTTGCTATTACCATCTTTTTCACTAAAGTAAAAGGCTAGCTAGTGCCTTCAACTTTATAACTTTTCTACTAAGATTCTTCCTTTTCAGTGGAGAATTTGGGAATTTCTTTGATCCAACGAAAAGAAGCACAATACCACTTCACCTTTCCTCACAAATTAAAGCTTAATTAACAATGATTAATCCATCCCGAAAGGCAAAAAGATTGATGCATAAAAGATAATTTAAACAAGCTTGAATGATAATAACATATCTGAGGTAATGCATCGCCATGTGCTGCTGTTGCAAATCCTGCTTCACAAAAAATACACAGTTTTAATTTTCCTATGAAGAAAACTATTGGGTTTGATCTCAAAACTTTTGGACCTTTTTAAGAATTCGTCATGTATTTCAGAAACTGCACTAAAAAACAACACAGAAACTAAAGGAACCCAGGGTGAGTCCACCACACAAGACGCCAATACTTCACAGGAACTCTAACATGGCATCAGGACAGTAAAGATAACTACAGCAAATCTTACAAGCTGTATTGCAAAAGCCATCAAAGTTCAAAGAGGAGCCACTTCGGCCGAACTAATCTTGTCCACCGTCAAAATATGACAACATAGTGTGGAATCATATGCAGATCATAGTCCAATCGAATCAGTGCTTTTCTTAGGCTATATTTGAACAGCAGAACATGGATTGCTAGGTTTTCAACTGATTTTCTATGTTAGCTTAATGTGTTGTTTTTTTCTATGGGGAAAACAATTATTGGATAACCATAAGAAAACAATTATTGGATAACCATATTAATGGACTTTCATGTTGGTGGAAACATTTTTTTCCACATGAATATCGAGAAAAACAGTAGAAAAAGAAATGTTTGATGATTTAGTTGGTCCCATCTCAACATTATTATTATTATATATTCTATGAATTTAAGCCGGAGTTGTCCATTGTTGCTGGGGCATGGAAATGATACAGTTCTGCAATTGTAAACTGAACTTTTCATTTCAGAAAATCGACCATACATATTTTCCTGATGAATGCATTTTACGTTTTTGTAACTCAAATTCTTTTGAATCAACTCACAAATTTCTCAAATTGAAAAGGGTTTTATTTATAATATTTTATTACTGCGAGTAAAACAAAACTTGTTCTGAGTAATTTCTTCAGAAGGAAAATCATATCTCACCAAAATCATGTGATATGATCTTTTATGTTCATATAGGTTCATATCATTAATGGCCCAGAAACACTACAGACAAATAACAAAAATTCAAAACAAATTTATGAAATCAATCTGACTTATGTAATCGACGTATGAAAGCAGCAGTACGATTCCACATTTCCCAAACCAGTTTCCAGATTATTTAACTCAATACAATACACCTCACTCATCTATATGGTACACAAACATGTTACCTAAAACAGTAAAATAATATCTAAAATAATAAATAAAAATGGATTTATAAAAGTCAATCTAACGCAGAGAGGAGTGGCAGTACAACTTCTAACTCCACCTGGATGTCTTGTAGCAAAGATGCTAATTCGTGTCCCCATTTCATTGTTTCTTAAATTTAGCTGAGTTATCATGAGAGAGATGAACTACCACCAAACTAAAATACTATCTGTGTGAAATTACTTATTTCAAGTGAAGTGAAACCCAATTTTTTTAAGCCTGCATTGCTGCACTTAAAGCATTTTGGTATCAAGAAGTTTTGTTCTGTGAGCTGTGTTTCTCTGAAACTACTGCCATATTTTTTATTCTTTAACAACTTCCTTTCACATGTCTTCATAAATCTCAGTTGCATCTCTCTCTACCTATCTCTCTCTCTCTTTCGCTGTCTCTCTGTTTTTTCTTATGGGAGAGATGTGGGATCAGCTCTAATATGAGAAGTCATGAACTACCAAAGTGTCATTAGTCTCCATTTATGGAGGAGAATTCTTGTGTTTGTGTTTTCTCTTCTCATGAATAAACCATTTGGTCTCAACACAGATGGTATTCTCTTACTTTCTTTCAAGTACTCTATCATCAGTGACCCTCTCTCCGTTCTCTCTAGCTGGAACGAGAACGATGCAACTCCATGTTCATGGAGTGGGGTAACTTGTGGTGCTCCAGGAGATCCTCAGACTTACTCTCGAGTCGCATCTTTGTCTCTCCCTAATTCTCAACTTCTTGGTTCAATCCCAGCTAATCTCGGAATGCTTCAGCACCTACAAACTCTTGATCTTTCCAGCAATTCTCTCAATGGCTCAATACCCTTATCACTGTTCAACTCAACAGAGCTGAAGATTCTTGATTTGTCAGGAAACATGATATCTGGTGAGTTACCTGAAGAAGTTGGTCAGTTACAAAATCTTGAGTTTCTAAACCTGTCTGATAATGCCTTGGCGGGTAATTTACCCTCCAATCTGTCTTCTCTCAATAACCTAGCAGCTCTAGTTTTAAGTAACAATTATATCTATGGAAATCTATCTGGAGGGTTTCGTTCTGTTGAAATTTTAGACCTTTCATCAAATCTAATGAACGGGTCACTTCCCTCCGATTTTGGTGGCAACAAACTCCGGTATTTAAACATTTCCTATAACAGAATTTCAGGCTCAATTCCCTCAGAATTCGCCAATACTATTCCTATAAATGCTACCGTCGATCTCTCCTTCAATAACCTCACAGGTATTATTCCTCAAATAAGTGTTTTTTTGAACCAAAAACCTGCTTCATTTAAAGGAAATCCTGATCTTTGTGGTGAACCCACAAAAAATTCATGCCCAATACCATCTTCCCCAGCAAATGTTTCCTCACCGGAGTCTCCACCAGCATTCGCAGCATTTCCAAAACCGGTTGGCTCCGGTCCAGTGACGTCACCTTCCGGTTCAACCCAACAAACCGGGCTTAGACTAGGAACTATTATTGCCATTGTAGTTGGCGACGTTGTTGGAGTTTTAATAGTTGCAATGATTTTCTTTTACGTGTACAAGTTGAAGAAAAAGAGAAATGTTGAAACTAAACTAAAGGAAGAAGCCAATATTGCTAAAGATAGTTGGTCATCATCTTCTTCAGAATCAAGAACGTTCACAAGGTGGTCATGTTTACGTAAAAGATGTGAAGATGAAGAAGAAGCCGAGTCAACGAGTTCAAGTGACGAGCTGGGCGATTCTAAAAGTCCTCAAAATCAACGGCTTAGAGAGGAAGATCACAAAGGCGGGACATTAGTGACCGTCGATGGTGAAAAAGATCTTGAACTCGAGACTTTACTCAAAGCTTCAGCTTATATTTTGGGTGCAACGGGTTCAAGTATAATGTACAAAGCAGTACTGGAAGACGGATCGTGTTTAGCTGTTAGACGAATTGGAGAGTGCCACGTGGAACGGTTTAGAGATTTCGAGACCCAAGTTCGAGTCATTGCCAAGTTGGTTCACCCAAACCTTGTCCGAATTCGAGGTTTTTACTGGGGAGCTGATGAGAAGCTTGTTATTTACGATTTTGTCCCCAACGGAAGCCTGGCCAACGCACGTTACAGTAAGTTCACTTTCCTTAACTTGGAGGGCATGCGCATGTTAAGCAATTTTTTGTTAATGTGAGCCATGGTGACGTGGGAGTAGGTGTAACCGAAATCTTTGTTTTTAATGCTGAGTCAAGTCAACTGTCTGGTGTGGTCGTAGTCGCTATTGTTACTTCCACGGAGCACGATAGCGATGTACGTTACCCTTTTTTCAGCATATCACAACGCCTTTTCCTTCCTGAAAATGACTTTTTTTTGCTAATTTCAACGTCACAGTCCAGTGCTTGTGTTTCTATTGTCTTTCTTACTAACTTCGGCTTCTTATCGGCCTATTTTCAGGGAAAGCTGGCTCCTCACCTTGTCCTCTTCCATGGGAAGCCAGGCTCAAGATATTGAAAGGCGTCGCCCGTGGGCTTTCGTTCCTTCATGACAAGAAACATGTTCATAGCAACTTGAAGCCCAGCAATATTCTGTTATCCTTCGATATGGAACCGAAGATCGGAGATTTTGGACTGGAAAGGCTTTTCGCCGGAGATACAAGCTCTAAAGCCGGTGGTTCAACTCACAATTTCGGAAGTAAGAGGTCGACGGCTTCACGAGATAGCTTCCAAGACTTCACACTTGGGCCTAGTCCAAGTCCAAGCCCAAGTTCAATAAGCGGGTTTTCGCCTTATCAGGCACCAGAGTCTCTAAGAAGCATAAAGCCCAATCCAAAGTGGGATGTGTACTCATTTGGGGTAATCTTGCTGGAGCTACTAACAGGGAAGGTCATCGTAGTGGACGAGTTGGGGCAAGGAAACAATGGGCTAACAGTGGATGACAAGAACAGGGCGTTGAGGATGGCTGACGTGGCAATACGAGCTGACGTGGAGGGGAAAGAAGAAGCCTTATTGGCCTTTTTTAAGTTAGGGTATAGCTGTGCTTCACCAGTCCCACAAAAGAGACCGTCAATGAAGGAAGTTGTGAATGTTCTTGAGAAATTCCCATCCTCAACTCCACCACCATACTTGTATGGCCACTAATGAATAATCATCTTCTTGTTTTGTAGAGAAAGTGTATGTAACATTGACTTATAGGGTGTCTACTTGTCTCAAATCGTTTGATTCTAAGCTTGTGCTTCGTTTAGATACTAATTCTTCATTTTAAACTTAGCTGCTTGTGCTTGATTTTAAGTTCTAGTTCTTCATTTAAAACTTACATGCATCAGGAATGGGATAGAGGGCGAAAATTTGTATTAATCGTATTATAATTATGTCATTATTTTTAATCAAATATTTTTATTTGTAACATAAGAATTATTGGTGACATAAGTATTTGTTGTCGAAATAATGTATTTACAAGATGCATTATTGTGTCAATTTAGAGGTGTGCTATATAATTATCATATTATTTTCAATCAAATATCTTTATTGGTGATATAAAGATTATTAATGATATAAATTTTCATGTCATAATGATGTATTTACAAATCGTGCTACCAGTACTAGTGACATAAGTATTCATATCATTTCATGTCAATAATGTATTTACAAAATCGTGTTATTATGATAATTGAATTAATGCTTTTCATCACCAAAAAAATAAATGAATTAATATAATATTTTTGTTAAACTAAAAATTCCCATGCAAGCCAACCCAAACACAAAAGCAAAGAGAACCGTTAGGTCTGTGAGAGTGAGACCCTAAAAATTTGAATACACCCCCCCGCTCTCTCTCATTTTAACAGCTCCCCCTCTCAAGCCTCCGTAGAATCAAAACACAGGCAGAGAGAAATGACAACAAACATTGGAACGATGGACTCCGCTTACTTCGTTGGAAGATCCGAGATTCTCTCTTGGATCAACTCCACCCTCCAACTCAACCTCTCCAAAGTCGAAGAGGCTTCTTCTGGCGCCGTTCACTGCCAACTAATGGACACCCTACACCCTGGAATCGTCCCCATCCACAAAGTCAACTTCCATGCCAAAAATGAGTACGAAATGATTCAGAACTATAAGGTTCTTCAAGACGTTTTCAACAAGCTTAAAATCAACAAGGTTCTTTTTTCTACATCTCTTTATTTTCTTTAAATTGTTTGGTACCTGAAACCCCGCGTGTTTTCCGTGAATTAGCACATAGAAGTGAGTAAGTTAGTGAAAGGAAGGCCTCTGGATAACTTGGAGTTCATGCAGTGGATGAAGCGTTACTGTGATTCTGTTAATGGAGGTCTCATCAAGTAATTTTCCAAACCCTAATTTTTACTTTTTCTCTGTTTCATATTTGTCAATTCACGAGATATTGGATTGGACTAGTGAGTGACTTTGGCAATTTCGTTTTGATTTCGTAATTGGGGAAGAGTAGTGTAGAAGTAGTTGATTTGTTTTGTGCAATTAGTTATAATCCAGTGGAAAGGAGAGAAAGCAGCAAAGGAGGAAAAGAAGCAAACAAGAAAGCACCCGTTTTACAATCTTCTAACAAGACTTCTGCCGCTGCTCCCAAATCTACTTCTTCTCATACTGCCAGGAGAAACGATGTCTCTTCTCTTAATCCCTCCACTCACTCCGGGAAATCCTCAAAGCCTCCTTCTCCTGTGCCTGCTTATGATGAACAGGTTTTCATTCTTCTCAGGATTGTTTCCTCTTCTTTTTTGTTGCTATTATTGGAGCTCTGGTGTAATGTGTTCATTATGGTGGATGCAGATTACCGAGTTGAAACTCTCGGTTGATAGTCTAGAGAAGGAGAGGGACTTCTACTTTGCCAAGTTGAGAGATATTGAGATTTTGTGCCAGAGTCCACAGATCGAAAATCTACCTGCATGTTTTTCAAAATTTCATCGGAATTTCGGACTAGATAGTTTAGTTATTCTGTAATAGGAGGTGCTAATTTGCTTAATCGTATTTGTTGTTTAGGTTGTAGCAGCCATTAAAAGAATCCTGTATGCTACTGATGATGATGTGTCCGTAGTTGCTGAAGCTCAAGCTATGGTGGCCCATCCCCGAAAGGAAGTACCAGAGCTGTTGAGTCCCATTGCCGAGGTGTCATCAGAAGAAAACAATTCCGATAATCAGAAGCGGAAAAGTGTAACCAATGTTGATCTGGATGCTGTTGGTATTAGTGCTTTGTCTCCCAGGCAAAGACTTTGTGATGCAACTGACGTTCATTGCAGCGGGTCACCTCTTATGACTTACTGATGATGAGGATATGTTTTAATTGTTAGAATGTTTTGGCAATTCTGCTTACATTGCGAAAAGGAAATTTATAAATTTCGATGTTACAGCTAGAGTCTTGTTTATGTAACTGAACTAGTAATGTAGATTCTGTATGGCCTGGAATGTTTACAGCTGATTGTTTCTTAGTGTATGCTTAAGGACTACCAGTGAAATTCTGTTATG
This sequence comes from Breynia disticha f. nivosa, assembly GCA_948193385.1. Classification (NCBI taxonomy): domain Eukaryota; kingdom Viridiplantae; phylum Streptophyta; class Magnoliopsida; order Malpighiales; family Phyllanthaceae; genus Breynia; species Breynia disticha. The sequence continues at coordinate 18,135 of CANYCX011609786.1, read as the reverse complement.
TTTGACAAGTATTTGCTATGAATGTTTTCATAATCAGTATCAGAATACACATCACCGAAAGCTCAAAAAGGAGCCATGATCTTTTATTCTTCCTCATCTTGCTAAAGAATCATATTCTCTTCCCACTTTATGTCCCCGTATTGTTTCTATTATTCACTTTTGCTTATATTATACAAACCAAAGTGCATATTTTTTTTGCAGAAAACTTCCCAAGAATTTTCCAGGTACAAAAATCTCAGACACTTCTCTTTGCTTTCATTTAAGTTCTGATAAAGTTTTCATGAAATCTTTTGTTTTGAAGTAGGATAAAAAATGGGGTTGGCTATTTCAAGATTGGTGCGACTCCTGTTTGCAAAGAAAGAAATGAGGATTCTGATGGTTGGTCTTGATGCTTCTGGAAAAACAACCATTCTTTACAAGCTGAAACTTGGAGAAATTGTTACTACTATTCCTACAATAGGTAAAGTTTTGGAAGGGCTTGTTTATAGAATATGTATGTAATTATCAAACAAAAAATCAATTTATCTTTTCTTTTGCATAATAGTTGATGGAAAGAAACAAAACCAACTTTGGAACTGATCATTTTCTTTTTGCGTGATGATTGATTTGTCTTTGGTGAACCAGGATTCAATGTGGAAACAGTGGAGTACAAAAATGTTAGCTTCACTGTTTGGGATGTTGGAGGGCAGGATAAGGTATCAATCATGACATTTTTTATACAAGTACAATGATTAAGTCGCATCAATAGGAGCTATTATGTAATAGAAATTACTAGACAAGTTATTCTTGTACTATTGCATTGGTTAAAGAAATGATCATAAACTAGTAAACAAACATCTTTTAAGGAAATGAATTGTCCATCGATGAGTTGTAGTGTAGACACAATTCAATATGTTGAGGTTTTTGTTAAATATTTGGTTTAAATATTTGGTGTTAGACCTACTTGTGTTCTCCCCGGATCCGATGCATTTGGTTTTATTTGATAGAAAAAGTTAGCCAAAGAATTACTGATGTTCCATGTTTTGGTTTCCGTGAGCAGATTCGACCATTATGGAGACATTACTTTCAGAATACACAAGGACTTATATTTGTGGTAGACAGTAACGACAGAGAAAGAATTACTGAAGCAAGAGATGAGCTTCACCGAATGCTTAGTGAGGTATTACCCTTTACTAAAATTTTCCATGACCAAAACTTGTACAGATCCTAACTAATGACTATTTATTACAGGATGAATTGCGAGATGCAACTTTACTAGTATTTGCTAACAAGCAGGATCTTCCAAATGCCTTGACTGTGTCAGAAATTACTGATAAACTTGGCTTGCATTCACTGCGTCAGCGCCATTGGTAATATTGTTGTTTAGTCGATCAAGTTGATTATATTTAGATGGATTCTCAATTTGTTTCACCAAGTAAATTTGACATGGGAGATTGGTGCAATATAGGTATATTCAAGCAGCTTGTGCCACATCTGGGCAGGGACTTTATGAAGGGCTTGACTGGCTGTCCAGCAATATCTCTACTAAGGCATGTAATTCTCATTTAATGATTTAAGCTTCATCATAAACCACACATATAACACGATTAATGAGTGCAGATTAGACACGAATTTAATTTTTATAATGTTTATACCATAAATAATGATATTTGATTAAAAGAATCGGCAACACGATTACTTTCCGCAAATTCGAATAGCTACCCTAGTTCTAATCTTCTTGTTTGGTCTGCAGGGATAATTGAAATAACAAACATGCGTACACTGCACAGCAGCTATCTTATACAGAGAGCCATCAGTATTTCGTCCCATAAAGAAAAGACATGACATCAGTACGTATTTTATTTGTGCTAAAAAAATATTGCTTGTAGCTGCCAATTTAACTATTTAAGCTTATTTTGGTTTTGGAGAACCACTGTATGAATGACAGAAATGGAAGCGTTATGCATGTCTACTATTTAATTCTGTAAGAAGGAATTGAATATTTTTTATTGATTTTGTGTGACACTTGATATGGAATTAATAATAACTAATATATTAAAACGTTTTTTAATTTAAGCCATCTCAGTAAGTATATGGACTTGTGATCTTTATTTGGAAACATTTCTTGAGAACTTAATGCTGAATAAGGATTACAAATCATTTGTAAACGAATTTTTGTTACATCTCTTGGTTATCGTCCTGCTGTTACGCATGATAACTCGCTTAAATATTTTGTCATTAGAAGATAATTGGAATTAGTATTCGTGGGAAATCCGTCTTTTGTTTTCGTTTTGATCGGGATCTCAGTTTGATCGGGTATGGAATCTATTATTTTCCGCCAAACTTCGAGGGCAGCGGAAATGATTTCCTTTCCAATCTCATGCGGAATTCCCATCACGAAATCTCGTCCCCATTTAAAAATAAATCGTTTTCATTCCGTTTATTAAACATTATATAATAAATATTATACTCTAAATTTTATATATATATATATATATATATATATATATGTTTTAGCCTATAATTTTTTATATTGATTTTAAATTTTAAAACGGGTAATAAATCTCTACGGGTATCTCATACCTGATATTGGTTAGAATGATATACCATCTCCAACACAAACATGAGCGAGAGTGGAGGACATAATGAGAAATCGATGACAGAGACAGACATGGAAACGAGAGGAGGTTCCATAAATCCTGTCTCGAGATGTGAATTCGAGGACAGAGATGGAGACGAGAGAGTTCTGTAAATCCTGTTGTTATCTCCAAGTGAGACTTAAATGTCTCAAACACCAAAATCCTTGGCAAAGCATTTCAACATGTCTAAGATGATGAGCTATTTTCTAATTATACCCACTTAAATTATACGAAGTGGTCTCCATTCCGTTCTACACGAGCCAAATCCCCAGTCTTGAAAGCCAATGCGTATGAACTTCAATTGTGGAAGTACCTTATAATTGTGAAACAGTCATAATAAAAAGAAGAAGGGCATAAATATCTTCACGAACAATGAATGAAATATGAGGAATGTAGATGGGATGGGAGGGGATAATGATTCAGGTGGCAAGTAATGGAGGGAGCTTCGTTTCTGATATGATGAATTCCTGTCAGGATGGCCAATCCAAATGTCCAAACCGTCCGAGTAGGTAAGGTCATTGTTGAGTATTGACAAAAATAGTGTATAGTGTTCTGAGCAACTACCAGATTCTTTGTTGGATTATTAATGAACTACTTGGACATATGGGTTCTGTTTAGGTTAAACAGAGAATAAATTGAATAATAAATGTTGTTTCAGGATAAGTTATCATGCTCCGATTATCCAGCCACAATCAATAAGTGCTATATCTCTGTCTCTGAATTTCCACCCCCACTCCGTTCTGGTCGGAGTGATATTTTAGGGACCATCCCCCTTTCCCATCTAAAGTCTAACTCCAAAGCCAAGAGATCGAGAGTTTGAATTCTTTTGGTACAAATAAAATGACTTGAAATAAAACAAATATAAAAAAATTAGGATCTCAAATGTTTCTAACGTGTAGTCTCAAAATATCCCACATGTTTTGGGGTGATTGAGACTTATGTGGCTTGAAAGCCATATCTTGAACAATTCTGGGGATACTGAATTCCTAAAAACTGAAGAGTAAGCTTGGTATGAGTAAATAAATATTGATGGGGAGATAATTCGGACAACTTCCTGATGCAACATGTACTGCTGTTACCTGTAGGAGAGCACTAATTGTAAGAAAGACGGTTGGAGTTGTAATGAATCACGATGTTTAGATAGATCCAACCACCGTGATAATTGGAAAACGTGGATCAATTAGCAATTAGGGAAAGAAATAAGTGTATACAACTGTATAAACACCTCTTGCAATTAGGTTTATTTTCAACCCTAACGTTTGCGCCGAAGTTTCATTTTGACCTAAATTAAAATTTTGGGTCAACTTTGTGTTTAAGTTAGATTCTGTCAATCACATCAACAAACTGTTAAAGCACATATAACTCTGTTGATGAGTACGTGAAAATAGGTCTAATTAGGGATGTAACCGGGTCGGATTCCCACAAAAATTGCCAAACCGAATCCGAACTTGAAAATCACTACGTTTAACCACACTGAATCCGTTTATGCATTAGACAAACCCGTCTCAAATCCTATTAAAATTACCAGCGAGTACATCTACCCGTTGCGGGTAGTGATTTTACTACCCATATTCGTTCCAAACCCGTTTATATCGGGCTCGGGTAGTACTAAACGGATCGGATATCCAAGGGTAATTTATTATAAGGTTCTAACTTCTATCCCTAGGTTCAATATTGTGCAACAATTAATACGTTAGAGCCAAAATTAATCCGAAAAATGGTTTGGTTCAAAATGAATTGGTATTAAAAGTAGAATATTGAGGTTTCACATGTTGCAAACTAAACAAGACAAATTTAAAATACATGAACAAAAACAAGGAGTGAGAAAATCAACTCCTAATCAATGAGTTGAGTTGAAATTATTAATGTAGTTGAAGAAGAAGTAAATTTCAATGGAATGAGTGAGTATTGAAGGTGTAAGAAGTCACTGTGATGCAGTGTGTGTTCCATCAATTGTGTCTCCACGTTAGATGTGTTGTCCATTTTCCTGCAAGAAGAAATGTCAGCAAAACTTTATTAAGGAATGGAGATTTGAGGCTGTGTTTATAGTCCAACATGGACAAGATCCAAAATCTGGTCATGGGATACCCATTTCTGTACGTTTTGCTTGATTTATTGAGGATTTCTAAATCGTTACAGGTGAGAATTTGAATACAGTGGGGTCTTTTCCAGACCTCTCAGTCCAATCTTCTGCCCGGACTTCGACATTTCAAGACATGCCCACTCAATCCCTGGCCATTTCAATTACAGAAACTCTTTGTAAGTTTTACCAAGTCATTTGATGAAATTATTAACACTTTGGTCTTGAAAAGACCAGATAGCAATGGCAGAGACTGGTTAGAACAAACAGATGAAACTTCTCTTCAGCTATTTGTTTTCCATTTTGAGATTCAGCATCAGAGAACAAACAATGAAGTACTAATATTCTGATAATTGGTGCTAAAAAGTATACCAAACAAATTTTGATAGCTGGTTTCATTCAACAGCTATGGCTATCCTGCTGAATCTGAGTTGTAATACTTACTATTATTGTGTTGTGCCACCCTATTCATTTGTTTAACTTATTCTGTGTTCTTTCTCGTTTGCTTTCTTTACCAACAGTGAAGGTAAATTTCAGGTGGTATAGTCTACTTCTTGTATATTTCTGGCGAAGAATGTGAAATAACATGAATCTAAATCATATGCTCAATACAAAGCTATGCTAGAGGTGAAACAAAATGTTCATGAACAAAATGTTCTGCTCGAATGCTTAAGTGAGCCTAAATTGAACAAAGTACTACTCACTCGAAAGCTTGCGAACATGCTCTTTTAACGTTCGTGAACAGACTCCATTCGAGTTCGAATTCATGAAATTTTAAACGAGCCCAATTTGAACGCTCTAAAACTCAGCTCGTCTCAACTCAATTACAACCAATTAGCAACATGAGAAGTTGTTTTAACATTGTCAACATCATCATAGGATCAAATGAACAGACGAAAGATCTCGACAAGAGACAGCTTGGTGAATCCATCCATGCCAATGTTGACAACAAATTTAAGAACCAACTTCTAAGGTTACTTTCAGGCAATTCTTTTCGTTGATATAGCTAAAATAATAAAGCAAAAAGCAGTAAATCTGCATAGGATTAAAATAGAGGAACAGTAACACTGTAACAGTAAGACATGATTCCAGAATTATTACTGAGAGGGCCCAACTGTATGAGCTGTTGCATTGAAATCCCTCGCAGACTTTCTCACGAACTATGATCACGAAGACATTATTAACCACCCATTAATGGCCAAACTACTTCAAAGTGAAAGCAACAAAAGGAGACCACAGGCTACTGGACCACAACAAAAATATTTATATCCCCACAAAATCAAATGGATTAAAAAAATGTCCACTGTGCTACACAGCAACTCATTTCAGGTTTTTCCAGTGTCTTAAACTGCAAACACAATATATAATTTTTGTTATTGGTCCTTTCCCGTACTTTCTATAGCATCCCATATTACCATACTTTCCTAACTCAATTTCTTGGGAAATATTCATACAGAAATGAGCAATATCACCAACTAAAAGCTCTGCAAACCCCATTAGTAGAATCTTACTTCAATGGTTTAATTTATCCCTTCAATAATGAGATTTCAGGTTTGACATTTCTTGCGTATGGAAAAGGTTATGCATGCTACAGGTCACTTGAAATCATTGACATTTCTTAAGTGGCCAAACAGATACTATCCAATAGAAAGATGCCTGATTGATTCTGCTTTGCACGAATATTTAATTGCACAGAACACGACTAAAAATCTTTAACAGTGTAACTTCAGAATCCACTCATATAATTCAATTTCTCACAACCTAGGCTAACATTGGACAAACAAAGACAGCTTACGATAAGACAGGTGAATGTGACAATCCATAGCAATATTTTCAAGCATTGATCAGCCTCATAAATCTTATCCACCTGGATATCCTGGCAACCATTTGCCCACTGAAAATGGAGGTTGTTCAGAATGTGGCTAAACTCACAAATACATTTCAATAGGCCACTTGAAAAGTACCATAATTAAGGACCAAGTTCATCATCAAGTAGGTTTGGGGTAATTATATAACCTAAGGCCACAAACAAGTGTGGCACAGACCGAAGCAACAATCGAAATCGCCGACCAAAAAGCAGACCTACAACATTTCATCATTTACTTAATGAATATTTCTGCAGATCATTCGCTGAAAAGCCTATCAAATTCCGATGTCACAAGTCTTTAGTATCAGAGACAGTCTCATACACCAAATAGTAGTATTATAAGAGCTCACATTATAGGCAAAGCACTTGTATGTTACATCATCTGAGACACCGATAAAATGTCACTAACAACTGTGTTTCCGGGAAAAGTGTCTCAAATTTAATCGGACTGCAAAGCAGGCAATATATTGTGGGATTGACATAAGACATAAGAAAAAAGACGAGCAAAACATCACCTCTTCATCTCCAAATAAGATGACTGAATTGTTATTTTTAATCCGAGAATGAGTCAATTTAAAGATATAAACCTAGATGCAAAGGCATTCAGGAATGACAAAATGATTGCACCTTAATAACAAATAAATAGGTCCAGCAATTAATTAGCAGAAGAGGGAGATAATATAGTGACATGTTTAGCAGCAAACATCATGCTAATTTCAGCGAGGACTTTCAAGAACATTGACAAACATACGATTAAGTGAAGGCAATGGCATGTGTTGATCTTGTGTTCTGCTTCGTTTGAACCTGGGTACCGATGATGGCGATACAGCGGATTCGACAGTCCAGGAGTCATTTGAACTATCAGAGTTGAACAATGCATCAATGACTCCATTTGGGCTACCAGGAACAGGCTGATGCTTGCGCTTACAGCCTCGGTTCCGGCTGCCTGATAATTCAGAAATGAGTTTATAACACCCATTCAACTTATCCTGTTACAATGAAATAAACAAAAGGTGAAACACTTCACAAATTATATAGATCAGAACATTATGGATCAAGATAAATCAGAGAATGAAGTTACAAAGAAGCATACCTCATTGACTTTGAGCACAGACAAAAGCTGACTTTGGTATTCGACATGGTTATACGGCTCAACCTCCTCAATAACATGCAACATTACAGAGGTCGCCATTATAGAAGGAAGATAGCCGATGAACCTTGAATCTGAAATCATTTCAATAATGGGAATCCAGATTTAGAAACCATAATAATCAATTACTCAAGATAGTACTTCTAGCACTGATTGGTTTGATAAAAGCAAGTGCATTAACTAAAGATAAATCAAAAAGATGTTAAATTGCTCACCGGTAATGACTGAGAGAAGCAAACGCTCACACTTCCACAAAAACTCCCAATGCTGATGGTTCTTTAATCCAAGTCTCCTAACAATGTGGTCAAAAAATGAAATAGGTGTCACAGGATTCATCCTCCATTGAATTGTAGACAGCACAAGGAGTTCCATTCTTTTTATAGTCCTGGCTTCAAAAACATACTTGGCATCTTCAACCTAAAAACATAAACAGAAACCAAAAAAACAATTGCAAAAAATCAAAACAAGCCTCAAGACCTCAACAAACATCTAAGCCATGACATTTCATTAAGCTCGAATTACAAAAGCGAGAAAATTTACATACTTGCAAGTCCAAAAGAAGAGGCACTTGAATCTCCTCCACTTTTGCAGCTAAAGACAAACAAGCAACAGCAGCAAGCTGACCCATCCAAGGCTTGTCCTTCTGAAACTTGAAACCTGAAATGAACCTATCAAAGTAGTTCATTGCAAGAACACAAGTTAAAGCAGTGAACCCATAATGTGCTTTCACTTTCAAGACCCATTCAATAGCTTCTTTCCGAGCAACACTCAAGAACCCTTCATCAATAACACCATTATCAATCCTAAAGTGGGCATCTTTCTCTTTAGAAATCAAAGAAACCAACTCATCATCCTCCCAAAACAAGTCCTGATCGAGCAAAACAAAACATAAAGATGACTCATTTTTGACAGTTTGGCTAAAGATTTCAGTTTGACAACAATAATCTTCGTCAAATCCCTCCTCTTCACAGTAAAGTCCATCAAGAAGCAATGCAGGGGTTTGTGAGTGTAGGCTTTGGTGTTGTTGTAAAGACATCTTCTTCAAAGAAGATGAGAGGGAAGGTTCTTCTCATTGGACGAATCTCACTAATCTACTTCCATGGTTCATTACAATCTTGTTCTCTCTTCAGGACTCCAACTTATGATAAAGATAAAGAGAGAGTTGAGTTGAGTTGTCTTGTGTTGTGTTACGTAGAGAGAGACCAATGAAATAAGCAAATGAAGGGTTTTACCTCAGAACCCTTCACGCCTGTCCTTTTATTTCCTTAATTTCGTTTTTTTTTTAAATTTTCATCTTCCTTTTTCAATGCCACTTTAAGGTTCAATTGTTAAGATTTGTTGAATCATCCTAATTGATTTATCCTTCTTAAGTTAACTCTTTGCATAATGTTCTTTCTTGTCATAAATAAAACAACGATCAAATTTTGTCCTCCTTATTTTCTCCTGAATGAACAAAGTCTACCTTTTCTTGAGTAGTATCCACAAGAATAAAGTGTAGAGATGGCAACGGGGACGGGGATTTCCGGGGACCCCTTTCCCCGTTCCCATCCTCGAAACCTCGAACCCAAACTTATCCCTGCCCTCGTCCCTGTCAGGTATCGGGATCCTCGTGGGGATCCTCGTACCCGCTTTAATACTAAAAGTTAATTTTAAAATATATATATATAAATAAAATAGATATATAATTTAAACTTTAATAATTAGAACATAATATTTTAAAAAATAATTATATATATAATAATAATAACATATATGTAATATAAATATATAATTAATATATATAAGGGGTATAGATACGAGTATTACTCGACGGGGACGGAGATTCCCCGCGAGAATGGAGGGGATACCATTCCCTCCCTCGCCCCCGATATTTTCAATCGGAGAATCCCCGTCCCCATGCCCAATCAAACTGGGGATTCTCCAGTCAAAACGGGAGTCTGGGTTCAATTGTCATCCCTAATAAAGTGATTCTTTTTATTTTTACACATTTAAATTTCATAGAAATTACCTTTAATTTGTTGTTTAGTTTAAAGAAAAAAATAAAAAAGAAATTTAATTTCTATTTTATTGCTTGATTATTTTAGTAGAATACGGATGAGATTGGGTTTTCATTATTAATGAGAGTACGTATTTGATGATTTGGTAATGAAGGGGATGCCTATAATATAAAGCAGTTGAAATTATGGTTCTGCCAACACGTGTACCAATAAAGTAACCATCTTATGTTTTCTTTTTATTTTATATAACTTGGAGTGACCTGACAAAAACATTTAATTAAAAAATTTGTTTTATAAATAAAAAAATATTAATATAATCGTCATAAATGAATTTAAAAAATTAAATATGTCTTTATAATAAGATACTGTATATAAAAATTATGTTTATTTTCAAAAGGCGGAAAGAGCAATAAGTAAATAAAGTATATTTAATTTTTTTTTTGCAAAGGATAGATAAATGTGGTTCAAAATCTGTAGCTATCAGATTCCATTTCAATATAAGCACTGTGATTAATGTGTCCATACGGTACTCCACACGCAGCAGCTTCTTTGTGTCACTTTGTCCATTTGTAATCTGTCAGCTAAATATAATTAACAATAATTATCGTTTTAAAAAAATTATATTATATGTTATTTTATATTATCAATGTAATATTTAATAATTTTTTTAAGATTATTTTTGTTAGTTTTATATTTTCAATACAATTTAGTTTAGTCGTTCTTATTATGTGTCCAAATCAAATGGTATAATTATTAATTGAACACAAATTTAAGACACATTAAATATATTTTTAATCCGTATGTAAAATTTTAAACGACATCTATTATAAGACGACGGGGTAATTTTGTATTTTACTTACTACTGAGCACATGTCATTAAGATATCACATCGACTTCTCTGATATTTCTTCCAAAATTTTCCCTCCCAAATCAAACCCCTCCAATAGTACCCCATAATGCTGGAAACAAAACTTAACCTTTTTTCCCAGTAAAAGCACTTTTCCTTAACTGCATTTGCCAGGTTATTATTTATTTTCCTTTATCATTTTCTGAAATATAAATAAACATTCTTCGATTTATTTTGTAAAAACACTAAATGTGATTTACTTTGTCAGATTTAAAAAATTGCAGGTGATAAAGAAAGACATGGGAAGATTAAAAAAAAAATACTTGTAATTCACGAGGAAGACGCCATGGGAAGGAAGGAGGCAGAGTAGTACAAAAGAGACAACTCACAAGAGAGAGAGAGAGAGAGAAGCTTATTTTAAAAAACAAAATATCAGTAGAAGTAATATATATATAGATATATATGTATTTGTTTTGCATTGGAAAAAGGAAGGTTTTTATTGAAAATACACAAAGGAGTTATAGTATATTCAAAACCCTCACTCTCTTCATCTTCCTCCACAGCACAAAGCCATATGAATAGGCTTTCTTTTTAAAACCAGACTGAGCCTCTCTCTACATCATAATTGCTGCCGTCTTGTCTGCCAGAAACATACGCCGTACGCACCGCTTTCTTTCATCTCTCCAATTTCTCTGCTCTCTGCAATTCCACCCTATTCTTCTTACCCCCAAATCTTTTCTTATTTTCAAATTGCTTTGATTCCTTGTTAAGAATGGTGATTAGCTATGGAATTTCTTTCTTCCATTAATGTAATTTACAGCCACGATATCGAGGCACTCACTGTAAATGTACAAAACCAATAGTGGTCAATACTATTTATATTTGGCTCTACTTCCCATCCCTCCATTCTTTTTTTTTTCTCCTACTAGTTATTCAAACCAGTCCTACTTGGTTTCTGAGTTTGTCATGGCTCATCAATCTTATCATATGACATGTACATTAGGGATGTCCAAAATTTGGTTAATCGGACTGAAAAACTTCATTTGATTTGGTCGGTTTAGTTTGTTTAAATCTTTGAAAATGGACCGATTAATTGAAAATAATATTTATTTTATTTAATGTATATTTTAAGAATAATTTTTATAAAAAAATATTATATTTCATATATGCAAATTTTAATTGATATATAACATTTATAAGTTTTATTTTCTCAAATACATATAAAATTTAATATTATTTAAAAAATTGGTTAATTCCACTAATTAACCGAAAAAAGGTTAATTGGAATATCAGTTAATTCGGTTAATTTTTTTCAATCATTCGATTACCAGTTTATTGAACCAGTTAATTTAAGTTTTAAACCAAATTAACCGTTTGGAAACAGTTGAACACATACTGACTTTGTCTTATGTACCTAACTCGATCAAATAACCAATCGAAAATCATAGCACTAAGTATTTCTGATGTTGATGCATTCAATAAGAAGATACAAACTATGAGTAGCATAGCCTTAACCTAAATCAGAAAATATTATTCGAAGTCAATGTGGTGCCATTTAACAGTCGCCATCCGAACTACCATTTTCATTTCTTATTGTCCTTTTCTGCTTTTAATTGTCTTCCACTTAAGTCGATTCAACCTCGCAAGCTACCTATGCCCTAGTTTGGTAATACTGTTTCCTCTAACATATATTACACTCTGAAATATGTACTACCCGACTAGTCGTATTCGAAAACGTAGAGAACACAGAATTTAGGGTTTTGAACGAAGTTCGACTTTTGAAAAACAAAAAGAAAAAGAAAGCACAAAGCTGGGAGATAATATAATGTATACTGCATGGATTTCATGTAAATGTGTAGTGAAATATATGAATGTGGGAAGAAGGAAAAGCAGAAGAAATATTTTCAGGGCTTTTAATTTGGCTATAACATAATGATGGCATGTTCAGATTAAAGAGAATGCGCATATATATATATATAAACTTTTCCATCGTTTCCAATGTCTTTTGTAGCCATGCAAGCCTGAATTAATTCTGAGTAAAGTTGCTCATGAAATTTTCTCTTTGAGATTTGTTTTCCTTTTCTTAATCAAAATAATTGATCTGCATCAACGTCTTTCGTCTTTTAATTTGAATATCTTTTGCTTATTATTATGCTTTTTTTTTTCCTACCAAGAGTCCAATACTAAAAATGTATATGAGTTGCAGGAAATAAAGGTATGAACTGTTGGTTTCTGCCACTGCCTATCAAAAGTTGGAATGTGTGTAGATAGTAAGTGCAAGACTATATATAAAATATAAATGCTTAACTTATATATAACAGATCAGTAAAAGGCATAGGGTTAAAGATAAAAATATCAGTTTTTTTGCGTTCAAATTTAATAAAAAACAAGATTAAAGTTATACTAATATCATGTAATTATTTTTGAAGCAATACATTCTGTGAATTTGTATATTTATCTCATATTATTAGTTTAAGGCTCTACGCTTGTTTGGTGGAAAATATTTTTCGCATTTTTTGTTGTTTGTTTGAATAAAAGAAAATAGTCAATGGAAAATAATTTCTGGTCAACTTAAAAAATAGCTTCTCTAGATAGTTTATTTTGTGGCAAAGAGTTTTCTTCTTTTTAAAAGAGGAAAATATTTTCCAATTTATCACTCGCTTATATTTAATGTATAATATTAAATATTATTTAAATATTTTAAGCTTTATTATATAATTTTTATTTTGTTAATGTATTTTTAATATGTTTAAAATTTATTTATGTAAATTCTAAATATTTTTTAATTAAATTTTTATATGGTTACCAAATACTAGAAAATACAATTATAGAAAATAAAATTCTAAAACTTATTTTTCATTGAAAAATATTTTCTCTAAGAACTCATTTTTCGTGAAACAAAAGCAACCTAAGTATCAGAATGTAATTAGAGATCTAACTCTCAATTCTTTAACTTTTTTTTGTAGTTTATACTTAAGAAGCACCAATTAGTATTCATTGTTATTCTTAGCCTCGCTAGGTTCACATAGTTAGATTTCAAGGAATTCATTTACCAAAACATTGTAATTTTTGGAATTAACTTTATGAAAAATATGATATATATTGTTTGTTCTAAATTATATTTTTTGAAAAGTATATAATATTCATTGATTTTTTATAAATCAATATTAAGATATATAATCTTTACTAATACCCAATTAAATATTTTATGAGATAAATTCAACGATAAATTTGTAAAAAACAGCTCATCTTCTTTAGAAAGTTGAACTTATTTGAATTTTACTAATTAAATTTAACTTGCTTTCCTACACCAATCAAATGAGACCTTAGAGAACAAAATAAAGGATTTCGACAGGACAGAATTATAAAGGAGGACTTCATGATTATTGTAACATAATTAGTGGTTTTTACGGGGTGTCATTATCATGAGATTAAGAAGTACAATTCAAGCTTTATGGTGATCCAAGGTCAATGGCTGAATATCCATTTTCGAGACATTTATTTTAAGCCTTAGTTTTATTCGGCGACAATCCCTTACCCAACCATCCATTAAACAACGCTCAAACTTAATTATGAATATTTAAAAATTCTTTGGTAGACATTGTCCAAAAAATAGTACATAATTTTGGTGTAATTTGGTATCATTTGGCTGTGAACTCTATCGTATTTCTAAGAGACTTGGAACTCTATTACTATTATTTTTAGCCATGCAATTATGAAATTCTCCATAATATACATAAATGGTTGTTTTAAGCATGATGGAGGTACAGATAGGTCACCATCCCCATTTTTTTTTAGCCATCTTTCGGTAGCTTTGGCCATTGAAGGCTCGAGGTGCGAGGTAGAATGAGCGGTTGACCAAAGGTGGACGAAAAGAGCAGTGTAATCCAGCCAAACCCAACTTTGCTCTTAAAAACACAGCAAACATTACCACTCTATTCTCACTTGTGGCTACCATCTTTTTTGACGTGCATAACCCTTTTCCATTACAATCATGTGGCTCTTTCCTTAGGTAAAGAAATAAAATAAAAACCCTAGTCTCAAAATTCTAACAGACAAGATCAACATCAGATTTCAACAGCTGTCTGTCCTTTTTTAATCAAGGCAAAAGTATGGTTTGTTTCACTCCATCATCACTTAATATAATTACTACACGTACATGTGGTGTGGTTCGAAGTCAATTTTTTTTCACTAATGGCTCATAATATTCGTCGTTTGTTTAAAGATTTGGTTCAGTTCTGCAACTATTCATTATCAGGCTTTGTTCTCGACTTCATTCATCGTAAGTGGTTTCGATCGTCGACATCATGAGGAGATCCGAACTTACTGGTCCAGTGGTCCTGATCGATCGGAGCAAAACCATACGAGGAATCATTACTCTTCTCGTTGACTAAACTAAAACGAACCATGATTCTGAAATGCAAAGATTTTGGTATATAATCGATGACAGATTGCAGCAGATGGCATCATGATTTTCCACTCCACTCATAAGTCGCAATCGGTGCGTATTTGTAGAGTTGGTAAATTTTAATATGAGGACTTTGAAAGGTACTCGTTAAGTCTCATTTTTTGTTTTATTGAAACTGTACAGATTACGTAAAATTAAAACTGTTTTTAATGAAAAAATAAAAGATTTAGATTTATTTTTACTGAATCTAACGGTTGTACTTTGTTGCTTCGTTGAATCGGTTGTACTTTGTTGCCTCATTGAATCTTCTTTATACGAGATTCATAGTAAAACTCTCGGATGGAGTTACTTTGCCTGTTCTGTTTTATAACATGGCCCACGTTGCATAATCAACATCAAATACAAACACACACAATGATATAATTTTTTTACCACCGTATCTGTAAATCAACTGACGTAGGTTTGTTCTAGCTTAACTAGTAATATCAAGTTTAACTCATGGATACACTGTTGCGTTAAAATTCGGTTGAAAAAGTTTTATCATCAAACCATGATTCTTGAAAGCAAAAATTTTGGTATATAATTTCTTTAAATAAATGTCTATCACATAGTTTTGAGTAATCGACGCACCATGCTTCGAACTCTTGCATGTAAGGACTGCCATCATTAGCTGATTTGTTACTAGGATTATTACAAAAATATCATTTTTTTAATTGTATTGTAACATTTATTTTAATTTATCACTTTTATTAAAATTATTTTTTTTATACTTTTCATAAAAAAATCTACTAACGTCATTATCTACCTCAATTAACTTAAATAAATGTTATAAATAATTTTTTTTAATAAGATCATGTATACATAAAAAAGTCTCTCATTTGTTTGATGTATTTGTAATTTTAAAATTTTTGGTCATATTTTTTGGTTAAAAAAATTTATTCTAAATAATAAAGTGATTTATAAACAAGAGATAATGGTGTTTGTTGAGTTGCGACAGTTTTAAGTCAACTTAAGTCAATTTATTAAACGATCCTTTAAAGGTGTGTAAATAAATAAAGAAAATTCCATAAATTTATGGGACTTAAAGTGTGTTGAATTATGACAACAAACATTTAATTTAAAGGAAATCATTGAACCATTTTGTAATGAAAGTTAAAAATATTTAATGAAAGTTGTAAAAACTTACAGTTATGTTCCGTTGTTTGACGAAAAATAGTTTCATTCGAAAATATTTTTTATGTTTCTAAATTTTATTTTTTAGAACTATATTGCAACACCCTGGAATTTTTTAGGAATGAGATATATGAAAAATAGATCAAACAGAATCGAATCGGATGAAAATCGAAATATTCTACAAAATAGAGCTTGAGCACGACCTCGTGCCAAGTCAGCACGCCCCTGTACTCATGTGGTTTTCCAGGATTTTTCAGAATTTTTGCAAAATTAAAATGAGAAAAAAATAAATCAGCACGACCTGGGCACGGGAAGTGTCTCAGGACTTGCTGAGGTGCTGTATATATATATTCAGCATTGTTTCATTCATTTTCATTCGCAAAACAGAGCAAACTCGAGCAAGCAAACAGGAGAAACCCTAGAATTGACAGAGGAAGATATTTATCAAGTAAAAACGTGATTTCTTACACGAATTGATCTAAAAACAACAAGGTGAGGTTGATTCTTGTTTCCTTGCTTTAAAAGTGCGAGATACGTTGATTGTTGATTATAGTTTTGAGCATTAAGAGTTTAATTTGTTGCTGGAAACAAGGTATTTAATTGATTTAGAAGTTGTTAACAATATGGGCATGAATTAGAATATTTTATTCATTAGTTAACATGAATTGATGGAATTGTGGAGGTTAGGAAGCTATTGTAAAGTTTAAGAATTTAAGGTTAAGGATTGTGGTCATTGTAGTTAAGTGAGAAACAGGTTAAGATGCAATGATTAACAGCCTTTATGCGGTTGATTTCGTACAAGGGGATCTGTACGGCTATTGGATCGAAGTTGAGCTCGACACCGACTTCGTAAAATAGTCGAGGTAAGTGTTCTTACACTTACTAATTATAAATGAGTGATTGTTTCAAATGAAAATCAAGTTGAACATATATGTTTTATATGTAGATATATTCTTAGGAACGAAATTGGAAAGTTATAAGTAATATATGCTTACTTATGTATACTTAATGTACATGCTCATATGTGTATTGTTCCTATGGACATTACTGGATTAATTTGGGATATCTTGTTTGAAATGAGAATGGTTAAGTATTGTTATTGATATGGCTGGATTGTATTCTTGCTTGGATTATTCATATATGAGTTAAGAATTGTGAAGGTATGCTCTTTTAGCTATGTTGATATATGGTTGACATATTATTGATGTTATGTTGATTTAAAAGCATATGATTGCTTTGTGTTATGGATAAGTATATGGTTGATTTATATTGAGCATACTTGAGTGAGTTGAGCTATATGAATGCATTGATCATTCATTGGGTTGTATTCATTGTGTGACACTGAGATTGATATCTTAGGTGGGGTCTGAGGATTATTCCGAGAGAGATCTCGATGCCAATCTGAGACCAATGATATTCCGAGCTGAGCTCGATGCCGTACTGGGTACGATGCCGATCTGAAACAGAGGGAAAAATGAAAAGACAAACAGAAGAAAGAAAAAGAAAGAAAGAAAGCAATACCTCGGGGCATTTCGCATGTGACTGCATTGTCATTCATATGCATTTGATTAAGCATTCATGATTAGCATTGTTGTTGCATTGCTATTTGATTTGTGAATGCTTATATGATAGATATGAGAATTGTACTTTGAATGAAAAGTGTATGGTTTGCTATAAGTAGATATGGGATATGTGTTTTTAATTTGGATATGATGTTTTGTGAAAGCTTCATGTGTAACATCCCGAAAAAAAAATTTTCATATTAAAATAAAGTCAAATAAATGTGAAAACATCAGTATATAAAGGTATACGAAAAGTTGACGTAAAATAAAAAGATAAAAATCAAAAAAATTCGGAACACGTGGAGTACGCGGACTGGACAGCAAAGTATGCGGAGTCGCTGCCACCCCGCGTAGTCGACCACCACCCCGCGTACTAAGCAGACGGGTTGAAAAAAAATAATGGTGACATACTTTCGGATTTTAGGAAAAAGTA